>CM075821.1:5874146-5975830 GCA_037975025.1 Excoecaria agallocha | reverse complement strand
CTTGTAAAATCGGCCTCTCTACCCCAAAGAGCTAACGCAACACAGGTTGAGGAGGCACACACTTGCAAATTTCACTTCTTTATTCTTTCATTTAATGCCTAATATATTATTAATTTACTTTTATATCCCTAAGAAATTTTTTTCAATTAATTAATTTAATTACCTTATTTCCTGATCAAATTTTTAATAGTTAACTCTATTATTATTATTATTATTATTATTATTATTATTATTATTATTATTATTATTATTATTATTATTATTATTATTATTATTATTATTATTATTATTATTATTTCTTAATAATTGCAACTATTTCCTTACCAAATTGTAAAATTTCATTTAGATCCCTGAACTTTTCATTAATTACAATTTTACCCTTTTAACCTTGTTTGGCTATTTTACTATCTTTAATCACTCTTTTTACTATCAAATTACCGTTTTATCCCTAGTTTATCGCGTAATTATACTTTTGCCCCTATTGAACATATTAATCCTATTTTTCATATTTTCTCTTATTAATTGACATTTTTAATATCCTTTTATGCAAAATTTCCTATTGGGTCCTTATTTCTTTGTTAAATTACCATATTACCCCTAGTAGTAACCAGTGAAAATTCTCGAACCGGATATGCAGGATGAGGACTGTATGAAAATCTATCTATTTGTGTGGGTGAGGCCTCTATAAAAATTTACTATATGATTAATCTGTCTGTCTGTCTGAATCTACCACGGTATATGGATCCCTATGACTAGCCATTATATCCTAGGATCACCCACTAAATACTAAACGCAACTAATTATCTATTTTATTCTAACTTTTATCTTAGTTATACCTTATTCTTTAAACATTCACCATTATGTAGCTTAATACATTGTCTTAATTTCCATGTGTGTATTCATATATCATATAAATTCGTATTATACGCGGTAAATAACATATAAATAATAAATGAACATGCCAATTTTAATAGTCATACCATTCGGCACTACAAGTCATCCATCATATAATCTAATTTCTTTTCATATTTCCTCTCCATTACATTTTTAACCTCAATTTACTTATACATATGCCATTTTATATACCTTTTTCCTTATTATCTTTTTATTATTCATAAATCCACCATTATGTTTGTATATTAACTACTATCACAAAAAAAAAAAGGCAATTAGCGACGGCACGACAAACAGTCGCTAATATATTAGCGACGGAACCCCACATCAGTCGCTAATTTAGCGATGGAAAATTTCATCGCTAATTAGCTTGGCCGTCACTAAACTATTTTCATAATTAGTCTCCGGTTTTATAATAATAATTTTTAGCAACTACATTTTCCGTCGAGAAATCCGTCGCTAATTATTAATTTACCGTAAAAGTTAGCGACGAAATATTAATTGCTAATTATTTGTTAAATTCTAACATTTATACAGTAGTGAGAGTGTGCGGTCGTGAAGCCAGCATTAAATTATTGCATAATTTAATTTTTTTTCTGCTGTATTTTTAAACTTTCATCCTGTATACAATGATCGCTATTTATTTATTTTCATTCTATGTGTAACAATGATCTCACACATATAGACACATTTATTCAAAATCAGAATATGTTTCAAAATATACATATATATAGAAAATTATTTGAAACCTTACATAATATTATTCTCAAACAATCTCTCATAAAACAATAAAATAGTAATAATATCGTACAATCTCTGAAAGTAATATTCGGTTTCTCTTATGCAAAAATTTAGTTTGAGTTTGTCTAATATGAAAGTTTGACGTAGCATATTACCATCTGTCATCTTGGCTTCAATGGGAATATCTTCATCATCATTAATAGGATCATACCCATAACGTCATTTCCAAGTGCCAATTTGTTCATCCCACACCACCTTATCTTTCTTACGTTTCTTTATACCTGTGAAACCAATCAACAAAACACAATCAAACACCTCAATTATAAGCAATAGAAATCCAGAATCAGTCAAATCTTTGAAATATTTATCAAATAATTCTGCCAATATTTCATGCACTAGGATAAATTTTCTACAATTTGTATTCACAATCATCATTTTCTTTCCTTTAATATTTAGGAAAATCATAATTGGAACAATCCTAGAAAAATATTCTTGCAGTTTTTGCAATAACATAGTAGAGATTCGTGCCCACCAATATGAGAACCGATACATGCAAATATTTAAGTCACCCAATAGGGTTTAGTGATAGCCTAAATGATATCTTCATTCTGCACAGACATTATGTATTGACTCTACCTTTAAATAGAATGAATAAAGCAACCCCAACATTGTTATTCAAACCCATTTATAACAAAACTTATAAATACCATATCATAAAGAACACAGTTAAGAGTTACCTATAATGGACAGGAGAATCAGCACATATGCAACTAATTCAATTGCTAAGTGACTTCCCATTTTAGTCACAGCAATGTCTGCACGTTCTCAATTAGAGTTGTAGAGCCTGTGCTAGTACCTCAAAGACCTGCCAAGATGCTAGAGAGTCCTCTAAGGCCAATCCCTCAGCTCAGAACACCTGGAGTTGAAGGCCTAAATGCTACCAACAGTGATGATGCATGATATGAGCCAACCTAATTCCAAAACCAAAATAATAGTCAAGAGGTGAAGATACATGATATGGGCCAACTTCAAACCCTTTTGAAAATTCAGGAAGTTATGTCTAACTTAACAGTACACCATATGAGCTGCTAATAAAAGTTTTTCCAATACAATTTAGATTGTTGCCACATTCAATACTTGAAAAAAATTTAAAAAAAAGAAGCTTATTCCTTTTGTAATCTTGAGAACATTACAAATTTCTCAGTTTCCAGGACTCAATGCAACCTATTTTACTAAGACATATCCCTAGGAATATTCTTGCCTAAACCACACCTAGCAAAACAAACCATTGGAATAGGAGCATCATAGAAAGTTACAGCCTAGACCAAGTCCATGGTCAAACCAATGACATGTGAGAAACTTGAATTTCTTTCTACAAATTGCATTGGGACGGAATAAAAGTTTTTTATAAAATAAATAAATAGAAATGTTGAAATGCATTTGGTTTGGTCACATTAGAAGAAATATACTAGGCTAAAGCCAGAAAATTCATCGCCCTACCCTTCACTCCCCTTTCTCTTTTCTTCATTCCCAAACAAAGAGTTAAACTACTATGGAATATATATTAATTTTAAAAAGATAGCTCTGTACAATGTATTCTAAAATCTAGATATCTACAGTATAAGATCCAATAATTCCGTCAACAAGAAACTAACCGAATCCACGTATGTAATAATGGACACCACAGACATAACAAGAGCCATTTTCCATTTGAAGACAGATGTACCCCATTGCAAGGGATAAAAATTGCCTCTTTAATTTTATATATGTGATTTATAAATTCAAATTGAAGTTGACTGAGATAGCAAATTGACATGACAAGCCCTCAATCAACTGAGGAAGTTAATTAATTAAATTACAAGCCAACAAACTAATGAAAATAAGAAACACCAACAGAATCATAACGAAGCCAAGTATCTAAATCATGAGGAACATAATGTAAAATATGATAGCATGTAGGAAAGCCATAGGTTACATGAAAAAGAAAATCCACAGCAAAATTGGCTTCCCTTCGAACGTAAAAATGTGTTTTTCCTTCTTTTTAAACATTGAATTTCACAATTTCCACTAACAATTAAGTTTAGCATGGCCCGAGTCAACATTGCACTATGATTTTCTACACTGAATGAGTAATGAATGTAAGAAAAAAATTAAGAATTTTCTTAGCATTTTTAATATGACAAGTATTAATGATGAAAAGATGTGGCCTTTTCCGCTACAGTATTTAGAATAATATTGAATGTTAGCATTAACAACACAGTTTGCTAGTGTTCATCAATATAGGTACGATAATGAAACAATATATTAATTTACAACGATGCACAGCCATTGAATACGGAATTTTCCTTACTATATATATATATATATATATTGTTGATGCTACAAAATATTTAAGAAGCATGCATTACCCTGGATGTCTTGGAATGCTTCTTTTGCTTTTGCTCAGCTCCCAACCATTTTTGGATATGTAAAAATACGATCTCATCGCAAAGTAGTCCTCTGTGACTTGCTGAAATTCCTACTCTCTCAACTATCTTAAACCCATCTGCCTGTAACCAATATAAAAAATTCATCTGCAACTAAGCCCAGAAAAGAAAACAAAATGCATATGACTTAAATGCTTGCTTGCATTAAGTAGAACTTCGAGAAAATATAGTATGATTTTAATAGTGAAGAAGATGATGAATAAACAAGATGAATTTCTTAAGTCACTCCATTGCCATTGCTAGCATGATCATGGAGATCATTATACGGTATGGTAAATGCCAATTTCATATATTATTGGTTAGTACTTTCAATTTACCTGTACAATTATTTGGTGTGTAAACATGTTATGACTATAATTAATAGTCAAATATATCCTTCCAAGATTATCACTAAAATATGCTTGCATAGGTTCTACCTGTTTTAGGTTAAGCATATAAGAAGAAAATGAAGTAAAAGGTCAGTACAAAAACCTCAGTTGATTCAGAAGGAACAATTCTGTCTCCATCCATATAGGAATACTGAGGCTGAGATCAAAAAAAGAGCAGTTGGAGAAAAACACCAAAACTGCAGATCCCTGGCCTATTATAAATGCAAAAGCAAGAAGTAAACATATAATCTTGAGAGGGCACTAGTTTCATCTGGCATGTTAACCATTAGATAGGAAGAATGAGGGATACATGGTGCAATTTTATATAGAATAAGGTCCCATAGGCAAACCAACCACTCACCAATGTGTGACAGACCTCAGATAAATCCCTGACTGGGGATGTCTCTGTACCATATATGCATAAGAAATGGATAATATAAGATCACTTTAAACAGAAAATTTTTGCATGGTATATTTAATAAGATGAATGTCATTCAATGCTGATAAGCTAAATTCAAGCTCCCGCCTTCTTATCATCTTATGTTGATTTTCTCTGTATCTACCTTCTAAAAACCTGTGACATCCCATTAAACTTGACACTAAGCTTTGATTGTTAAGTTTTGCTCCAAAACCTTGGACAATTACACACATCATTCAAAGAAACTATTTAAAAGTCCTTGAGAACTTTCCTACGGTGGACCCATTTTTTTCAATTAATTAAGCTCCATCTATGTGATTCCTACAACTAATCTCATACATACTGAACATCAAAGGGTGTATCATTTGATGTCCCATAAATGTTGTAGAAGGAAACCCCTTTTGGAAGTTGTGAGTCATTGAGAATCCGTAGAGTCCCTGCAGCCCATCTAAGGATGCAAGAGTTGAAAGGTAGAGCAACAGTATTTCCATCATATGTTAGCTGCAACAGAAAAAGGAAAAATAAAAATCAATCTAAGTTGCATTCAAATCAGAAAAGCATATTACATATCCTATTAGAGAAGCATAAAGACCACCTCCTGTATCTTTGACATATTAGGATGGGGAAAAAGACACAAAAGTTTCTAGTAGATATTCAAAACATTTCAAGTCCTTATATGGTTTTTTGTCCTTTTTTACTTGCATCTGCAGTCATCCAAAACCTTGAGTTATCATTAAAGATGAAAACAAACCACTTTGTTTTACTCTAAAAAAAATTCATAAACACTTAAGGTCTGTAAAACTAACAAATTATTGACATAAAAGGTAACCAAACAAAAACAATTCAAACTACAAAGTTAGATCAGTAAAGAAGTGTTCTTTTTCGTTCTCTCAAGCATCAAAATCAAACTCAACAACTAATCATCTAACTACTTAAATCATCAACTAACTAAAGATAAATAAATTTTCCTCAATTAAATTTCCTTAATCCCTAAATCTGAAATTCCTTTCTATCTTTTAAATTTTTACCATAACTCACTAAATAAATAGTTGATGAAGCTTACCACTTGAACAAATAGAAGAAATCACAGCCAAAAGCAAAGAGAGAAGTGGAAGCCTAAACAAAGAGGAGAGGAGGGCGGCTGCTCCTCTAACGCGATGGAAAAAAAAAGAGGAAAAATGAGGAGGACGAGGCGACGCTAGACCAAGCCACAGCGGCGGCGGTGGGCGGCAGGGCTATTATGGCCGGAGAAGGGGAGGGAAAGAAAGAAAAGGAGAGAAGAAAAATGAAGAGGAAGGCGATTTTCTTGCAGGGGAACCCGATCCTTCTAAAATAAATATAGGGCAACCTAATTAAACCCCACCCCAAAACCACGTAGTTTTGGGTGTGGAGGTTCAAAATTTCAATCTAGCCCTCAAATTTATTTATTATTATTATTTTTTATTCACAATTAAACCCCAATTCAATTTACACCATTTCACCTCATCTTTATTAAATTTATTTATTTTATCTCTATTTTATTTTGAGTCTAGACCAAAATCGGGTTTAATTGACTATTATTCAGGTAACTGGACTACGGGTGTTACATATTTAATGTTTGAATTTATTATATGTAATATATTATCTTTTATTTTCTCTTATTTGTTATTATATTTATTTTTTTCATATAACTAAGTATATATAAAAAATACAAGTTTTTAATTGGTTAAACTCAATCTAAATTGGCTAATTTGATGATAATTATATTTATTTTTTAAAAGTCAAAAAATACCCCTACTTTCATATGTATAATATTTTATTAAATGGAGGATAATTTCATAGATAAATTTATATAGAATTTTTATTTGCATCAATAGATATAATATGCATGCATTATTATAATTATAAAATTATATACTTATATATAATTAATTAATTAATTTTTAATTATAGTTATATATAATTTACTTTATTATAATTAATGTAATATTTTAAAATTTAATTTGTCGATATATACTGTTTAGAAGTGTGTGTGTGTGTGGAAAGAGAGAATATAGACTCATATTTGAGATATTTCAACTAATGGAAAGAGAGAATATAGACTCATATTTGAGATATTTGAACTATATTAGTTGAAATTTGTAATTAAGAATAAAATATTTAGAAGTATATTTAATGTTTTAATTTATTATAAATTGGATGTTATTATCTTGAAATGATTTAAAGCAGATAATTTATTGTGTGTGTGTGTATACCAACCTTCAAATTATACTCACTCGTTTAGGATTCTCAATAAATTGATATTCGTAAACCGGTATCAGAAGTACTGCTTACATACTAAAAAATATTGTCAGGCGACTCAAATTTAGATCAAACTCCTCAATTTCATATCTTATTTCTTATTTTCATTAAGATAACTTATACTTTTTTAGTATTATGATAAGTTCGTATTTATTTATTTATTTAAAATAATTTAAAATTTAATGAACAACCAATTTTATTTATTTGGATGCTAATTTTTATTTGATTATAGATAATTATGTGATCACATATAATGAATACATAATTTATTAAGATATGCAAAGAAAAAGGTCAATTTCACTAGTTTTAGATGTAAATTATATTTAGTTAAAATATGGTATAATTATACAATTATAATATAATACGATTGCAAGAGAAAAAATAAAAGTAAAAAATTATAATATCCCTGCCAATTTTCATTATTTTATCTTGATATTTAAAAATGGTTTGATATATATATATATATATATATATATATATATATATATATATATATATATATATATATATATATATATATATATAATTAAAATTTCTAATAATTTAATATTTAATCGAAATTTTACAAAATAAAAATAAATTATAAAATTTTTTATAATTATTTTAAATGAGATAATAAAGTTTATATTACTATTTTATAAATATTTACTTTTATTAATTTTCATGATGTAATTATATAATATTATAACCAGTAGTGTATTAGTATTATCAAAAATGTAAATTTTCTAAATAAATAACTTTAAATTTTGAGATAATTGATAAAAAATTATTATTAAATTATAATATAATTTAAAAATTTTCATTTTAAAACAAAATATCCATTTCATATGATCAATATCAAAAATACATGAAATAGAAAAAACTATTTTTATTTTACTTGCGACGGATTACCGACTAATTATTCCGTCGCTAATATTTTTACCGAAATCTAATACTATTATTTTCGTCGCCAAACCGTCGCAAAAAGTGGCGATGTATTTTCCTCCATAATTAGCGACTAAAACGTTCGTCGCTAAATTTTCTAGAACTAATTTATGAATAAAAATAAAATAAATTAGCGACAGTTTTTTGTCGCTTATTTCGTCGCAAAACAAGTGCATATATTTCCCGCCAATAATTAGCAACTATTTCTTAATTCTGTCGCTATTTTGTCGCAAAAAAATGAAAATTTTGCCGTCACTAATTTTAGTCGCTAATTTACAATTTTTATAGTGTATATACACATACATATTTTCCTATCGATTAATCAAGATATAATTATTTATCCTTCTAGTAATTAAAGATACAATTTAAGCTAGTTCCCATTACATTATCATATTATGGTATAAGAAATACAATTCGGCCACCTTATGTATACTCACATTAAAATTCATTTCTCATCAATTCTATGTATATTTCATCTTAGTTCTTCATGTTATATAGTTACTTTAAATTATTGATAGTTAGTTTTTAAGTTAGCTTAATTACATAATGCATTTTTCTACAAATTTCAATACTTAAATGAAATTATGTGTAGGAGAAGTATCCACTAACCTCAATTGTGCTTAAAATCACCTAATCTTCCTTCCTTTAGTCTTCCTCTTCCTTGTCTCTCTCTTTTCCCTTTTCTTCACCCAATAGCCAAATTTCAAAGGGACAAAATCATGAGTTTTTGTTCTGATTTTTAACTTCTAATTACTACCTAATAGTCATACTTGAGATGTTCTATCAAACTATGCGAAAATTTCTAATTATACCCAACAAAAACTATATATTTTACCTAATATGTGGGATTTCTTTATTCATAAATTACTCCATCTCAAGGCTTCTTCTTGCTCTAAATTAATTTCTAAAGTGAAGAGGAGGTCTTAATGTATGCTTGGGTGAAATTTGTGCTGAAGTTATGGAAAGAGGAGGGAGAAATGAGAGGAAAATAGAGAAAATTTAACTAAAGAGGTGTAATGGCCTCAAGGTCGGACTGATGGTGAATAGTGCTTTTCGACAGTGAATAGTATCTCCGGACTGAAAATGACACCCAGAAGTGGAAAAAATTTATTGGACTATTGGAAAGTATTAGTCACGGGTAGTTCGGGGTTGAAATTTGAAGTAAAATTGAGGTCAAATAAGCCTCTGAAAGCCAAAAGAATGAAAACCGAGAAAATTAGGGTTTAGAGTTTTTAATTGAATTTTTGATCGTTTTAGTTACTAAAAATATCAAATGAAGTCTAAAAATTATAAAAAATTACATATATGCCTAAAATAATGTTTAGAATATTTTGGTAGCAAAAAGTGAATTTTTCGACCACACTGGTATTTTTGAATCGGATCGATAAAATTGAATCAGACCCGAAATGAACTTCGATTGGCCTGAAATTTTAGTTATAGCCTATTTTTGATGTGATATGAATAATGGAATTAAATTTGAAGAGAACTGAAGTTGAGAAGTGGGATAAATTAATTAGGGCTAATATTAGGTAATTATTGGGCCTAAACTATTAAATAGCTCAAGCCCATTCAAGGCCCAGCCCATAGCCCATTTATAAGCCATATATAATCTGATTTTCTCCAGAAATATCCAGCAGCAACTCATCCCTTCTTCTTCCCTCTTGGTGTCCGAATTCCATCTCTCTCAAATTCCTCTCTTTTTCTTTCAATTCTTCACCAATTCTCACCAAATCAAAGCCTACTAAAGTGATTTCAGCCTCTCTAGATTACCTTCATTAGCTCCAATCCTTGATTCAAAGAAGAAAATCAAGAGAAATTTAGAGTTAAAGTTTAGATGTCAAAATTAGGTATGTGAAATTATTGCTTTTTATTTGATTTTTAGGTGCCTACTACTAATTTTAGGTGCCTAGAGTTTATTTTTGCTGTCAAATTTAGCATTTGAGGCCAAAATAATTGAGTTATCATTGATGGAAATTTTGGTTTGTTAAGGAATCCAAGAAGAGGAGCAAATTTCTCAAGCCAAAGGAAAGGAAAAGGAAGCCTAGGCAAGGATAATCCATAGAAAAAGGTGTGTGGCTAATTAATCCTTTTATTTCCCTATTAAATTAGTGAAATTCCTTTAGGTTTCTTAAGAAAATTTTTATGTATTGTGTTATAATTGAAATTAATGTTATAATTATGCATTTAGGAGTTATATAAGCCTATTAGAAACTTTAAATGAAGTTAAAACCAATGATATGATGGACTTGTAGTGTAGGCCGAATGGTATGTCATAAGAAATTAGTGCGAAATTTGATGATTTTAGTGATTTTAAGCTTCCTAATGTTAATACTAATGTAAATTAATGGTTATGAATTTTTATAGAATTTATGGGAATTAAATGAATATTTTCGGAATAAATATTAATTAGGTATTAGTTGAAAAATGTGACATTTGAATGAATTATGGCATAATTTATTGATTACATGGTGAATTACTGTGAAATATTTTGTAAAATGTGTAAATAAGATTGACTGTAATTATAAAGTATTAATACTGTATTGACAAGAAATGAAAAGTAAGAAAATTAAGAAAATATGTGCCCTTAGAAAGAGTCAGGCAGTAAAACCTAGTTTAGGATATAATTGGCTGGCCATAGGGATACATATACCGCGGTGCAAGTCATGGCGACTTGCTTTACTATGGACGGATCACTGATCTCCATGGTATATTTATCATACGTACTGTCACATGTCATATGTTATATGAGAAATGATTCTTGGAGGTCATTTCTCATTCTGTTGTGGCCCTATGGGATCCACGTCCCGCATATCCGGTCTAAGAGTTTTCTTCCGGGTCTGTACTAGGGGCATATTGATAAGAAAATGTTAAAAGTGTGAAAGAGAAGCTAAAATGAAAGTTTTATATGAAAAAGGACTAAAATAAAAAGAATTTAGAAGTTAGGGGTAATACGGTAATTTGCCTAAAAGGTGAAATTAATTGATAAAAGTAACAAAAGAAATAAGTAATAAGGGTAAAATGGTAATTTAGTCAACTAATTGGGTAAAAAGCCAACCGTATAAAGTTAAAGGACTAAAATGTAATTTTACATGAAAAAGGTTAAATTAAGGATTAAACGGTAAATTATAAGTTAGCTAATAAGGTAAGATAAGAAAATAAGGAATAAAAAGGGTAAACTAGTAATTAACAGAGTAAAAAGGGCATTTTTGTAATAAATGAAAAGTTTAAGGACTAACTTGAAAATATAAGAGAGTTTATGAATTGAACGGAAAATTAGTCATTCATAAAATAAATATTGCTTTTAAATAAGAAAAATTGATAATAAATTACTTAAATCAAAATTATTAATACATTTATATTCTAGGGAAATACTATGATTTTTAGTCACCGCTGGGCATGTTTAATGCTCAGCACGTAGAATTTACTGCGTGCAGGTACAGATAGTCTGGAGCGTGGGTACACAGAGGAAAATTGAAGCTGAAGAGTTAAAAAGAATATTTTTGTGGCATGTATATATATATACCTATCATGTTTTGTATATGAAGATAATACTGTAGCTATTATCGTATTATGTATTATTTATGGTAGTATGGGGATAAGGAATTGCAGGGAATAGATGAAATATAAGTGTTGCTTGATAATAACTGTGGATGTGTTATATGATTGATATAAACTGTTGTGCCTCTGAGAGGCTGTGTAAATGTCTGCTTTTCAGGGGGCTAGTTAAAAATATAGCCGTTATATTGCCAAAATTTTATTAAATGTATAGTAATTTCTAGACAGTTATAGGTCATTGATTAATGAAAGTTCATATGCATACTGATTGTTAAGGGAATTAGGTAAAAAAAAATTCGACCGACTGCTTGTCCGATAAGACCGTTACAGTAAGGGTGTTACACTACATGTGATCATAGTCATGCTAAAAAATTAATTATTTCATAGTATAAGTACATTTTAAGTAAAAATTACTCTATCACTAAAGTGAATACATGTAAGCATAATTTCATGTAATAAGCCATGTATATAAGTTTGAACTTATATGATTATACATGTCTTTACCATCAAACATATTACATGCTATTTTTAATTCAATGTGCTTCCATGTAATCATTCATTTAACATAACAATATGTAAATAAGATTTATATATAATCATAACTCAATTTATATTCTTTGATACATGTATTTCTATGCTAGAAATTGCTTTATTTATAATGAAAATAATTTAGATACCCATTACAATCAATTTGAGACCTTTAAGTAAGGTTTAGGTGAAGTGAAAAGGGGTCACGGTCATTAGGTAATACCTAATAACAGTGACATAGGTTACATTTCGATTCTGGACTAAAAACTGGACTACCTCACGGCTATTAGCTAAAATCTAGTAACCGTGACATATATTATGCCTAGAGATAGAATTCCATATTCAACTTGTATAACATTTTTGACCTAAAAAATATCATTTTTAGCAAAAATTTCCTTCTACAAACTTGGTCCCCTATGTTTCTAGTTTCTAGAACATCAAAAATAATTTTAATATCATCTCCAGAGCTCAAGATATTCATATTTTTCTGAGTACTATTCCTAATGACAGTGTTGTAAAAAGGTCCGGAATCAAGCTAAAATTTGACATGCTTAAAAACAGAATTAAGCTTAACTTCCTTCATATGAATTGTATATTTTGAAGTCTATTTTTCATAGAAATTAACCTTATATCATTCTGACCAATATACATGAAAATACATCATAATTACTACAACCTATTTTAGAACCGAAATCAACAGCTCACATGAAATTCAATTAATTATATGGATGACTTAAAGGCAAATTTAATGCTAGGTCCCTTCTACAAATTTGTAGATATATTTCCTATGTAACCTTAGAAATTAGAATGGTCTCAATTAAAGTTTTCTAACTCAAATTATACTGAAAATACAATCATTAATTCATAAGGCTTCATGTCTTCTCTTTAAGTAACACTTCTTAAAACTTGTTTCTCTTTTCAATTGTTCATAATACAAGATATTTAAATCATGTTTCTACTAATATTATCCACATGCAAGTATGAAAATCCCAATCCCATACCTTGTCCGAATTTCCCTCTAGCCTTCAATCTTGTGCAAGTCCTTTCCCTTTATTCTTCCTACCCTCTTCTTCTCCTTCTCCACATAAACTCATTCTTTAATCATTCATTTCCAGCTTCTTACCCAACCAACCACTCAACAACATAAGAAAAAGAAGAAGAATAATAAGACGAAGAAGAAGAAGAAGAAGAAGTGAACCCAATTTTAAAACTATTTCCTTAATAATTTACACCCAATTGTTCTTGAATAATCAACATGCAAGAGGTTTTCTTCAAGGATTCTTAGAGAGATTGAACAATTAATAGTGAATGAGAAAGAAAGAAATTTCATAATTTCTTCAAGATGATGTTGTCCCACTCTCCTTTTAATTCTTTCTCTCTCTAACAAGCTACATCTTTAACTTTTATAATAGAAGAAAAAATTCCTTTGTTGGTCCCTAAAAAATTTACATGTCACAAATTATTCTCTCATCATTTTGCATGTTACACATTAACCAATCTCTTTTATGCTTCTCTTAAATCAATCACTCAATTTTTTTCTTTATTCACAATTGACCTTTAAAATGCCCTAATAACAAATTGATCCTGAAATTAACACTTCATGCTTCAATTACACCCTTGAATATTGTTAAAGCAAAATAATAATTTAATTTCTTTCATGCAATTAATATAATAAAAAGAATTTATCACTTGTCCCATACCTTATATGAAATTCACATTTTTAATTTAATCTCAATTAAATATAATCCTATAAAATTATACATTTTCGACTAAGGTCATGTTAGGGGCCTCAAAAATTTCTTCCCTTTAAGGAATTTCATTCTCGAAATTCATACATTTTTTAAATAATTTAGGATATTGCTCTCTCATTACTGCCTCCGATTCCCAAGTTACTTATTGTACACCATGATATTGCCAAAATACTTTAACTAAAGGGATTTGCTTGTTCCTCAGTTGTCTGATTTTTCTAGCCAGAATTTCTTTCGGTTCCTCATTATACGTGAAATCTTGTTGTACTTGAATATCTTGAACTTGCAGCTTATGTGATTCATCCGAGCGATATCTTCTAAGCATAGACACATGAAATATATCATGAATCTTGGCTAATTTCATAAGAAGAGCCAATCTATAAGCCACTGGTCTGACTCTTTGCAGAATTTCATATAGACTAATGAATCTAAGACTGAGTTTTCCCTTTTTTCCAAATCTAAACATCTTTCTCCATGGAGATACTTTTAGAAACACCTTGTCACCCACTTGATACTCGATATCCTTTCTTTTCAAGCCAGCATATGATTTTTGTCTGTCACTAGCTTCTTTCAGCCTTTGTTTGATAATTTGTACTTTTTCCTCTGTATCTTTAACAAGGTCAAGACCGGTCATTCTACATTCAATTAACTCGGTCCAACAAACTAGAGTTCTCCATTTTCTACTATACAAAGCCTTATAGGGTGCCATTTTAATACTCCTCTTATAATTGTTATCTGAAAAATCCAAAGCACATCCCCTCATCATATCCTCTAGAACTTGAATAACCCTTTCAGATTGTCCATCCGTTTGAGGATAAAAAGCAGTATTGTACTTGAACTGTGTTCCTAAAGCATGTTGTAAACTTTGCCAAAATCTTGATGTAAACCTGGGGTCTCAATAAGAAATTATTGATACTAGTATACCATGCAACCATACAATCTCATTCACATACAATTATGCAAATTTATCCATAGAATAATCTATTCAAACCGGTATAAAGTGAGCTACTTTGGTCAACTTATCTACTATTACCCAAACAACATCATATTTCCTTTGAGTAAGAGGTAAATCGGTCACAAAATCCATGGTAATGTCTTCCCACTTTCACTATGGGACCGAAATGGGGTTTAAAAGACCTGAAGGAAATTAATATTCTGCCTTCACTTGCTGACATGTTAAACATTTAGAGACGCATTCCACAATATCCTTCTTCATGTCAGGCTACCGGTAAAACTATTTTAACTCTTGATACATCTTGTTCCAGCCTGGATGTATAGTAAATGCAGTATTATGTGCCTCATGCAATAGTATTATTTTCACTTCTTTGTCATTAGGAACATACAACCTGTTATGGTATTATATACCTTTGTCTTATTTCATTGTAAAATCTGATTGATCTCCTTCATATACTGCTTTCACAATCTGTTGCAACTTTTCATCATCCTTCTAAGCATTTAACATTGTTTGCCTAACCTTGGACCTAGCTTTAAGCCGTGCTAGTAATGCACCATTTGAAAATTCCCATCTGCACTGCCTTAACATCAATGCTACTATTGTCTTACAACTCAAAGCATCAACAACCACATTCGCTTTTCCTAGATTGTAATCAACTATGCAATCATAATCTTTGAATAACTCTAAACATCTTCGCTACCTCAAATTAAGTTCTTTTTTAGTAAGGAAGTATTTGAGGCTTTTATGATAAGTAAAGATTTTGTATTTTTCCCCATACAAGTAGTGTCGCCAAATCTTCAAAGGAAAAACCACAGCTGCTAGCTCTAGATCATGAGGCGAGTAGTTTTGCTCATGCAATTTTAACTGTCTAAATGCATAAGCTACTACTTTACCATCTTGCATTAATACAAATCCCAAACCAACTTTGGAGGCATCAATGTACATTGCATACTCTTTTTCTGATGCTGGTTGAGTTAACACTGGAGCTTTAATCAACATTTTCTTTAACTGATCAAAGCTTGCTTGACAACGATCCGACCATTCAAACTTAATATTATTCCTTAATAGTTTAGTGAGTGGTGAAGCAATGAAAAAAAAATCCTTTACAAAACGACGATAATGACCTGCCAACCTCAGAAAACTTCTAATTTCATACACATTCTTGGGTGGTTTCCAATTAACAATAGCTTTAATTTTATTTGGATCAACCCTAACGCCTTCAGCAGATACAACATGACCAAAGAAAGAAACTTCCTTAAGCCAAAAGTCACATTTGCTCAACTCGACATACAACTAATTTTCTTTCAAGGTTTGCAACACAACCCTCAGATGTTTAGCATGCTCAACTTCATTTCTGGAGTAAACCAATATGTCATCAATAAACAATACAACAAATCGATCTAAGTAAGGTCTGAATACCTATTCATAAGATCCATAAATGCAGTAGGTGCATTTGTTAACCCAAATGGCATAACTAAGAATTCATAATGCCCATAACTGGTTCTAAATGCAGTTTTGGGAACATCCCCATCTTTAACTCTGAGCTGATAATAACCTGATTGCAAATCTATTTTTGAAAACATACCAGCACCACTCAACTGATCAAACAAATCCTCAATTCGAGGAAAAAGATATATGTTCTTCACTGTCACTTTGTTCAACTATCTATAATCGATACACATCCTCATTGATCCATCTTTCTTCTTAACAAATAAAACTGAGGCACCCCAAGGTGACACACTAGATCTGATGAAACTTTTGTCTAACAATTCCTGCAATTGAACTTTTAGCTCTTTTAATTCAGATAGAGCCATTATATATGGTGCCTTAGAGATCGGGGCCGTACTAGGTAGGAGATCAATATACAACTCAACATCTCTTTCTAGAGGAAGACTAGGCAAATCCTCATAAAATACTTCTGAAATTTCATTCACAACAGGTATATTCTTAAGCTTTACTTTATCTCTTCTTGAATCAAGGACTAAAGCTAAGAATGCTTCACATCCTTTTCTAAGACAACGTCTAGCTTGTATTGCCGATATAACATTATTCATCAGTTTAGAACGACTGCCTTAAACTACCACTTCCCTTCCTTCATCATCACTGAGAGTTACTGTTTTCATTTCACAATTCACCACTGCATGATGTTTGGATAACCAATCCATTCCCAGAATTACATCAAATTTATGAAAAGGCAACACAATCAAGTCTGCTGAAAACTCTTTCCCTTGAACTATTATAGGACAGTCTTTACATACTTTATTGACAATTACACTATGTCCTAATGGACTAGTCACACAAACATCAAAATCTAACTATTGTATTTTTGACATATCTCTCCCCAAATCCTCAATACAAATATAAGAATGAGTAGAGCTAGGATCAATAAGTGCATGTATCTCATAATTATAGAGAGAAAAGTACCAACTATAACTTCTAAAGCATTCTATTCTTTCCGAACTTTCATTGCATAAGCTCAACTAGAAACCATTTGAGCAGAGGGTCTATCAATTGATTCTGACACATTCTTAGACTGAGATCCATGATAATTTGAACCACCCCATCCTCTACCTCTACCTCTACCAGATGAAGGTGTATTAGAAACTCCCTTGCTACACTGTTGCCCAAAACCTTGTTCTTGCTTCATAGGACAATTAGCCAGAAAATGATCAGTAATACCACATCTAAAACATGCTCTAGCCAATTTCCTACAGTTACCCTAATGATACTTAGAACGATGAGGACATACTGGTATTTGACCCCCACTCTGTCTTCCTGAAGCTTCTTTCTCAGACTCAGACTTGGTAGTGGATTCTTGTTTCTTTCCTTTGTTAGCAGAACTAAAAATAGACTATGCGGGCTGTTCTCCTTAATTAAGCTCATCTAAATCTCTTCCAAGTGGAAGACCCTCCTCTAGAACTACTTTTTTTTTGCCCCTCTCTCTTTTAGCTATCTCATACTTCTCAACTTTCATGACAGTTATAACCAGTTGATTAAAATCTACCATATTCAGAGATGTAAATCCTAACAATTTTTCTTTAATTCGGTCATTCAACCCACCTTCAAAGTGTCTGCATTTAAAAACTCCTATTAACATCTCCTTAGGAACATACTTACACAAACGACTAAATTTCTTTTCATACTCAGCCACAAAAAAATTTCTTTGTCTCAAATTCCAAAACTGCTTCAATTTCTCCTCCTTTTATGCCTCAATAACATATTTCTTTCTGAACTCAGCCTTAAAGAATTTCTAGGTAAGTGGGTCAGGTAGCTGAGACTGTCTTAAAACCAGCTTCCACCAATCATATGTCATGCCTTGATGTAAGGACACAGCACAAGATACTTTATGATCGGCAGGACAATTAATTTCATCAAATATTCTCTCCAAATTTTTCAACCAGAACTCAGCTTCTTCAAATTGTTCTAATTAGAGCTCAAAAATTTCTGTGCCCCATGCTTTCTAATTTCAGATATTGGAGCTTTCGGCATTACCATTCTTTGTAGAATTTGAGCCATATCATGAGAAATTTTTAATAGGGCTTCTCCAAGAACAGCCACAGGAATTTCATTTTGAATAGATGATGAAGATATAGGGTTGAAAGGATTTGATATACCTGGCAAATTATGTGATATCGCTTTTTCTAAAAGCTTAAATACCGCAAGTATATGGTGTATCGATTATAATACTTCAAATATCGATCCCACGAGGAATGTTGATTAATATTGTATACTATTACTACTTGATTTTAATCTTATTTACAATACTCATTAATTTACAAATTAAAATTATTATTAAAACTATACTATACTAAATTAAATATTTTTCTACTTTAATGATAATCCGAGAAGACTTATGAATATGATGAATATAACATATACATAATTATGGAATTTGATCTTTTTCTCTTATTTATAATTCAATCTTTATCATGCAAGCCAAGTTAGAATAATGTTCTATGTCGCAGCTCTCGCATCTAGACTAGATTATGCCTTAAACATGCATTTATGGTTCTAAATCGCAGCTCTCGTATTTAGACAAGAATTACATAAACACACATTCAAAGAATAAAAACCAACCTATAACAACTATCTCCACATGTGATCTCTCAAACTATGCTTTGATAATGAATTTCCTATTAACTTTCAATAAGACGTTGCTCTCGCTAACTCCCTTATTTATGACCATTATGATGATTTTCAGAGAAGGAATTGCACATTTAAGGTCGTATTCCTTTACTTCTAATGATACTAATAAAGTTTTAATAGTAAATACTGCATATAAAGATAAATGAAAGAGAAATGAATAAATATTATTATTGATATTCAAATTCCTAAAAACGAATTCATAATAATAACAAAGAAGAAGTAAAGATTAGAAATAGAAGAAGGGATCTCTCAACCATTCTTCCTTTCACCAAATGTAGTCTTCTTCATTGTATTTGCCTTCTCTTCAAGCCATAAAACTAAAATTAAAACCTACAATTATTTTTTCTACTTACACTTTCAAATAAAAAAAATAAAAATGATTGATTCCTCCTTTTTCTATATCTTCCTTGAAGTAACTTCCAGGGTATATATAATTTTCCTAGCATCAAGTCTCTTCAAGTGCTCCACCATATGGTTGCAACCCTTGATGAAACTTGGTGACTTTTCAAATGACTCTTCAAGATCAATCGCATTTAACCGGCTCCTGTCGCGCTGGCGACAGGACACGCTTCCTTCTTCCTTATTTTCCTTCCCTCGTCGCCTGCCTTTGTACCTTCAGTGACATGTCGCGCATGCGGTAACTGTCGCGCTCGCGACACCATCTTTTCTCTCTTCTTTCTTCGCCTTTCTCTCCCTTTTCTCCTACATACATAAAACTTGACAAAAACATTAAACACACCTAATTCTAACACAATTTAATATAACAAAACATTATTTTGGTAACAAAATATGGATTAAATATGAGCTATTTAGGCTCATATCATTACGTTCAATCGATTCTTCTATAGCATCCCTAGAGGAATTATTCAATCTATAATCTATAAGAAAATAAGAACTTTTGCATTAGGCCAACACGACACTATCTCATGTTATAGAATCCTATACTCATATTGCCCAGAAAAGACTAAACCTAAGCTCTGATACCAAAATGAAACACCCTAAATCTAGTGCTTTTATCATATATTATACCCTATATTTCAGTCATATACTAGTAAGATGTTAAACCATTAAACCAGCATTAATCATTCTAATGATCCATTTAATTAGTAAACCTGTATATTAATTAGGTGTCTCTCACAACTTCATTTACTTTAATTACATATGCATAACCACTCATCATGCAAACCACTTATCATATTCATGCTAGATACAACTACCTTAATTTATATTCATTGTTATGCATAACATTCAGCATTCCATTTAATATATATAAGCATTCTAGCTCCTATATGCATGCACATACTAACTTTTTTTTTTCTAATGAGCTTAATACAATATCATATATCCATAGGATATACATATATTATATAACCTTTTATACATATTAAACATACTAAAGAAACTTAGACAAAATTAACCAAAAATCCTTCCATCAACTTCTATGAACTGGTGTTGGCCTGTCCTGATGCAGAAAACATTCCTTTGCAAAAGCTTTGGCTACAGAACCTACACGGATAAAATAACACATGCTAAGCTATAAAACTTAGTGGGGATACTAAATATAAAAGATAACCACTCACAGTGATCGTGAGAATCATTTAATCATACATAAATTGAAAACATTAAAAATAACATATTAGAAATAAGTATATGATAAAATATAATGTTTTGAACAATAATCTAACCCTACATTTAATTCAACATCCTTAAATTTCAACATTACTTAAAATGATTTGCACATTAATATATATATATAAATATAATACATGCATAAGAAACCACAATTAAATATGTTATTCCATATATCATATGCATTAGTTATACTGTAATTAACTGTGATGTATTTATACTTTAGCTTAGCCTGCTTAAGTTTTAAAGATGGATAACGGGAACAGTAGATACCCGAGGATATCAAAACAGGAGATATCCGAGGATATCAAAAACATAGACCCAAATGGAGCTAACAGTACAGTAGACCGGTCAAGCGGACCTAAACAGGGTTGGCTATTCATGATCCAAATGGGGTTGTTAATGATCCAAATGGGATCAACAATAATTTGGACCTAAACGGGGTCAACAGTAGCAGCTGTAATATCCCTATAGGCGCCTATCTATCCACAGTTGAACTTTAGTAGCAGGCAATACAGTTTTCAAGTTCATTTTAAATATCATTCTTGTGCTTATATTATACAATTTGCACATGTATGTGATCATATAAAAATTACACAATCTCTAGTGTATACACATGTATTCATAAATTTATATAACAATACGAGTATCGGTATTTGAATATATATATCATCATAATCATGTACCTAAATATGTTATCATTAGGCACCACATGTGATCATAGTCATGCTAAAACATTTCTTATTTCATAGTATAAGTACATTTCAAGTAAAAATTACTCTATCACTAGAGTAAATACATGTAAGCATAATTTCATGTAATAAGCCATGTATATAAGTTTGAACTTATACGATTATACATGTCTTTACCATCAAACATATTACATGCTATTTTTAATTTAATGTGCTTCCATGTAGTCATTCATTTAACATAACAATATGTAAATAAGATTTATATATAATCATAACTCAATTTATATTCTTTGATGCATGTATTTCTATGCTAGAAATTACTTTATTTATAATGAAAATAATTTAGATACCCATTACAATCAATTTGGGACCTTTAAGGTGTAGGTGAAGTGAAAAGGGGTCACGATCATTAGGTAATACCTGGTAACTGTGACATAGGCTGTATTTTGATTCTGGACTGAAAAATGGACTACCTCATGGTTATTAGCTAAAATCTAGTAACCGTGACCTATATTCTGCCCAGAGATAGAATTCTAGATTCAACTTGTATAACATTTTTGACCTAGAAAATATCATTTTCAGCAAAAGTTTCTTCTACAAACTTGTTCCTTTATGTTTCTAGTTTCTAGAACATCAAAAATCATTTCAATATCATCTATCAAGCTTAAGATATTCACATTTTTCTGAATATTGTTCCTAATGATAGTGCTGTGATCAGGTCCAAATCAAGCTAAACTTTGACAAGCTTAAAAACAAAATTAAGTTTAACTTCCTTCATATGAATTGTAGATTTTGAAGTCTATTTTTCATAGAAATTAACCTCATAGCATTCTGACCAATATACATGAAAATACATCATAATTACTACAACCTATTCCATAACCGAAATCAATAGCTCATATGAAATTCAATTAATTATATGGATAACTTAAAGGTAGATTTAGTGCTAGGTCCCTTCTACAATTTTGTAGGCATATTTCTTATATAACATTAGAAATTGAATGGTCTCAATTAAAGTTTTCTAACTCAAATTATGCTGAAAATACAATCACTAATTCACAAGGCTTCATGTCTTCTCTTTAAGTAACACTTCTTAAAACTTGTTTCTCTTTTCAATTATTCATAATACAAGACATTTAAATCATATTTCTACTAATATTATTCACATGCAAGTATGAGAATCCTAATCCCATACCTTGGCCAAATTCCTCTCTAGCCTTCAATCTTGTGCAAGTCCTTTCCCTTTGTTCTTCCTACCCTCTTTTTCTCCTTCTACACATAAACTCATTCTTTAATCATTCATTTCCAGTATCTTACCCAACTAACCACTCAACAACATAAGAAGAAGAAGAAGAAGAAGAAAAAGAATATATGAACCCAATTTTAAAACTATTACCTTAATAATTTACACCCAATTTTTCTTGAATAATCAACATGCAAGAGGTTTTCTTCAAGGATTCTAGAGATATTGAACAATTAATAGTGAGTGAGGAAAGAAATTTCATAATTTCTTCAAGATGATGTCGTCCCACTCTCTTTTCAATTCTTTCTCTCTCTAACAACCCACATCTTTAACTTTTATAATAGAAGGAAAAATTCCTTTATTGGTCCCTCAAAAATTTACATGTCACAAATTATTTTCTCATCATTTTGCATGTTACACATTAACCAATCTCTTTTATGCTCCTCTTAAATCAACCACTTAATTCTTTTCTTTATTTACAATTGACCCTTAAAATGCCCTAATAATAAATTGACCCTGAAATTAACACTTCATGCTTTAATTACACACTTGACTATTATTAAACCAAAATAATAATTTAATTTCTTTCATGCAATTAATATAATAAAAAGAATTTATCACTTGTCTCATACCTTATATGAAATTCACATTTTTAATTTAATCTCAATTAAATATAATCCTCTAAAATCATACATTTCAGAATAAGGTCATGTTAGAGGCCTCACACAAACTGTCCATGGGTTACCCAGTTCACAAAAATCCAGCTTAGGCAACTCATAATGGTTGGCGAGCCTAAGAAATAGGACTCGCTGAAAAGTCAATTTTTGGATTATGCAAAAAAGACATTGAAATGCATTGAGGCCCATCACTTAAACCCAATTCCCTATCTTTTACATCAACTAAGTGATGTCATTTGGGAATAGAGGTAATAAAACATATAGGCTGAGCTAGCACATTTGACATATCAATAACGATAATACCTTTTGAGATCATATAATTATTCCTACTTGAAAAGACAATAACTAAATTCTCCCCAACTTTCTTATCAATCGCAATTCCCTTCCCATGATCATTTCCTCTATCTTTGTTGTTACCAACCATATTTTCATTAACTACTACAATGTCATCGAATTTCTGGCTAGAAAAAATTGGTTCTAAAATAAAAGAAGCATCTCCCAACCATTTACCTCCAATCAAGTGTTGCTGCTTACGGTTTGGAACTCTAATATTCTCATCATACTTCTTTTTCACCTCCCCCTAAACATTTTTAAACAATTCTAGACATAACTTATCAGCATGGCCCAAAAAACTGTAAATAAAGCAGAAAAAAGATGTTCATATTGAAATTTTACTTAAACCCAATTACCACTTGCTTTCATTAGTTTCATCCACTTCTAGAGTGGTTTTTGAACATCCATTTAGGCTCTAAATTGCAGGTACTTCTTTCATGTACCAATAAAATTATTAGGATCTGAATAAATAAACTCCCATTGATTAAGCCCACATTTAGGCCCAAATGAAAGATATTTATAGGGAGAAAATCTGGAGAATTTTTCAGAATTTGCTGGCTTCCTCTCCCTCTCCTTGTGTTGGCCAAACTATGCTATCTCTACCTTCTCTCTTTGATTTCTTCTTCTTTCACTTCAAATCTCTCATAAACTCCAACATAAAAGATGAATTTCTATCTCTCTAGGTCACCCTAGTAGCCTCAATCAAATGATTTGAGCAAAGAAAGGCAAGGAATCAAGTTTAGAAAGAAAAAGAGGTAAGATAGAACTTAAGAAATTAATTGATTTTAATTGGTTCTTTAGTGTTTTCTTATAGATTTTGAGGTGTAGAAGCTAATTATGAGTTTAAATTTTGCATATAAGGATAAAAAATTGAGGTTAGGAGAGCTTGTTTGGCCGACCATGGATGGTGAGGAAAAGAAAGAAACGTTTGTAAGTGGAGAAGCAAGGGAAAAAAGACTTTAGGCACCCTTAAGCAAGAAAAAATTGTAAGTGACTACAAAATCATTTGATTTTCCTTTTATTGTGAATTAATTCCATTTATGTAACAAGGTCAAAAATTGTTAAAGTTGTTAATTGATGACATTTATTTAGGGTAAATGAAATTGGACATTAGAGAAGATGAAATGAAAGCTTAAATGGAAGAAAGAAAAATTTTTAGGAGGGTTTAGTGTGGTGGCTGAAACACTTACTAAGGAAAAATGATGAAAATTTTGCATGAAATTAATATATGTTAGCCTAAATTAATTATAGAAATGATAATTGGTGTTTATGAATTTTTATTGAATAATTGAAATTTATTTTGAAATTTTAGAGAGTATGTAACATGTATGTTTATAGTATAAATTATGAAATATTGTGAGATAATTGATTATTTAAGTGAAAAATGATAGTAAAAAATAAGTAATGCATAAATAAATTTTATTGAAATTATTAGAATTTTATTGAAGAATAAATGTGAATATGTATAAAAGAAAATATTGAAGTAGTAATGAATAGTTGCATAAAAAAGTGAAGGAAAGTGAATTAATATGAAATTAATTCACAGTTAACAAAAAAGAAATAAAAAGTCAACTGACGAATAAATGTTTAAAAAGTTTAGTAATAGTTAATCAATAATAATAATTGTTTAATAAAATCGTTTAAAAAGTCAGTTGCATAATAATTGTTTAAAAAGTTGTTTAGTAAAGTCAGTTGCATAATAATTGTTTAAAAAGTTGTAAAATAAATATTTGACTAATTTATCAAAATAAATTAATCAATAAAAAGTATTAAAAGAGTGAATTATTATAGAATAGTTTAGTAATAGTTAGCATATCCGAATGACAAATATTTCGGACAGAAAAAGAAAAATCGTCAAAAAGTTAATCACTGAATTATTAAGAGATAATGTACATAAGATTACATAAAAAGAATAAAAGGAATTGTGAATTATAATATTATAATTCATAAAGTGTATAAAATACTGAAAAGTCTCAAGTGTCTGAGTGAATTATTAAAGAATAATTCACAAAAGTGACATAAAAAGATAAAGTGAAAAAAAAGGAAAAGAAAGGAAAAAGCCACTGAATAGTGAAAATCACTAAAAAAGTGCGATTGACAAAAATATATTGTATTAAGAAATAAAAGGAAGAAACTAAAGATTTTTACATGTTTAAAAATTATTTCAAATATAATTGATTGTTTTGCCCTTAGCAATAAGTAGGTAATGGCATTCTTGTTTAGGATATAATTGGCTAGCCATAGGGACATCCTATACCGCGGTGCAAGTCATAGCGACTTGTTTTGCTATGAATAGGATATTTGATCTCCATACCTTCAGTATTTTTAGTGAAAATGAAAGTGAAATATTTTTCGAGAAATGGTCCCTTGGGGATCACTTCTCTCTCAGTAGGACCTTTGGGTCCAGTCCCACGTATCCTTTTTGAGAATCTTGTTATATTGCACTAAGGGCGTATTGTAATGAATAAATCAGTATTGTTTAAATGAATTGAATATAAAAAGTTATAAATGAAAAATGATTTGTTTGGAAGAAAATAAAAAAGTTAAGATAAAACTGTAAGTTTTTCCAAAAAGTGTGATTAATAAGAAGAAAGAAAAAAAATGTTTTATAAGAATAAAATGATAAATAAAGATTAAGTTAAGCTTTTATAAAAAAAATTAATTTAAAATGTATTTTTATATGAAAAAGATAAATTAAATTAGTTGGTATTTCATGTACCAATTATTATTTTGAAAAGTAACAAGTTTAGAAAATAATATTAATTTCCTACTTAAAGTCAAAAAGTGATGACAATGTCATTAAGTGAAATATTATGCTTAAGTAATATATTTCTGAAAGAAAAGTCAAATAAAAAGTAAAATGATAAAAAGGCACATAATTGTTCAATTAGGAAAAATAAAAGATATAAGTCCTAAATAAGTATTTGAACATGGATAAATGTATAAAGAAGAAAATAAAGATTTGAAAGCAAAGTGTCCCAGAATAACTGTATCACTTTGTAATAAAGCTTAAAAATCTTTTAATAGTAATGTATTTATTAGTTTAAAGATTAAAGTAAAATAAAAGAATAAATAGCAAGAATTATAATTATAGCATATATTAGATACCTGAACAATAAATCGAGGAATAAAATAGTCTATAAATTTAATATCATTAAAGATATAAGTACCAATATACACCGTTAAATGAAAAGATAATTATATCGCTGTGACTAAAATATAAAACAAAAGTTTAGTAAAAGTAAAGGCTATAGTAAATGACAAACGTAAAAGTAAAAATTAATTTGAAATCGATTCATTTAAGAAAGTAGTGTAAAGTAACGTTGAAAGAATGAAAATCAAAGAAAAATCATTACCAAAATATGAGTTAATAATAAAACTAGTGTTAACAGAAGTAACAGTAAATGTTTAATGAAATAAGAATAAGGGTAGTATAATCTATGTAATTATACTTTATTTTGGAAAATTCTAGGATTAGTAGTCACCACTGAGCATATCTAGTACTCAGCACGTAGTGTTTGCTGCTTGCAGGTTATAAAGTGTTGCGGGAGCATAGTACACAGTGGAGCCAGATCGAAAAAGAAGAATTAGTACTAAACCGAGTTGTATTTTGGCATGTATATACTTAGACAATTAAGGTAAAAGATTTAACTGTATTTTGATTGTTATTATGATTATTGATAGATGAGTGTTTGGTGTAATTTTTTGGCATGAATTTATTTAGTGTATATTTTAATTGTTTATAAGGTTATCGATTGATTAGAAATTTAATATAAAGGTATTTAAAGTATATCGAAATTGATCGGTGATGGAAGAAAAAAAAATTATCATTTTTGCTATCTTTGCTTCGAAAAGGACTGTTTCGTGAAGGGTGTGACATTATCACTATTACCATAAGCCATAATGAAAGTGGATAAAAGAAAAAGTTAAAAAAGCAAACAGGAAAAAGACAAACCTTGCTAGAGAGCAAGACACAAAAGAAACTTGCTAGAAAGCAAGACTATAATTCTTTTATATTTTTCTTTATTAGTATAGGAGATAAGCAAATTATGTGGCTTATGCTGTTGTTAGAATTTTGAATTCAAAAGTAGTTTCCATCATTGTATCTCATCCCTCTTTTTATTATTTTTTTAGGATTCGGTAACTAAACTACGAGATTATTAATTACCTTATCCTAATTGATAAGATTAAAGCCAAAAAATATCTATAACAATAATTTTATGCAATCAACAAAATAATTAATAAAGATAAAGTTTAGAAAATAAACACATGTATAATTTATGTGATTTGGCGTAAACCTATATCCACGGACGAAGAGGAATACAAGTTCACTAAATAGAATAGAAAGACTAAAAGATAAAACTCTCAAATCTAAATCCCAAATACACCCAAAT
Source organism: Excoecaria agallocha (assembly GCA_037975025.1). Lineage (NCBI taxonomy): Eukaryota > Viridiplantae > Streptophyta > Magnoliopsida > Malpighiales > Euphorbiaceae > Excoecaria > Excoecaria agallocha. Next base: position 5,947,819 of record CM075821.1, on the reverse strand, counting down.
AATCTCACCAAAATCCAATACACAATTTTTACAAAATTCTTAAAAAAACCAAATTGAGATTATATCACTTTGGAACACATGGGTCTCCACTATTTATCACATCCTCTATTACAGAAACAAATAATCAATTTGAAAAGCAACACAATTGACTTGAAATGGAGTAGCTTGTATATTCTTTTATATATATATATAAGAATTTCCGCAAAACTAGTTAACAAATGGGATTCAAATAAAGATCCTATTTCCTTTTCATCTAAAACCTTGGCACATATCTAAGTTAAAATTCTCGCATATAGATCCAATGAAAAAGAAAACACAAAAAATTGATTTTTGTTTTTTAACAGTTTGGGGAATGGAAATGGAATTGCCTTTTAGTTCTCCCCAAAAACAGCCTTCACTATATATATATATATATATATATATATATATATATATCCTTTTTGTCTAAAACCTTGGCACAGATCTAAGTCAAAATTCTCGCATAAAGATCCAATGAAAAAGAAAATACAAAAAAAAAGATTTTTGTTTTTTAATAGTTTGGGGAATGGAAACGAATCTGGCTTTTGATTCTCCCCGAAAATAGCCTTCACTTTACACACATATATATATACATATATTAGAACAAAACACAACAATCAAACATGAAATACTAATTATGGATCGTAAATGGAGCATATGTTATTGAAAAAGCCACCTATTAAAGTGCAATTAAATGCCCTTCTAACTTACATATATCATTTTTTTTTACTTTAGAATAATTAATGTGTAAGCTGTTGAAGGATGTTTTGCTAAACTTTATCCTAATTCTTTTATTGAACAAGATGAAAGCATCTCAAATTTCTTTAGCTTTTTTTTCTTCTATTTATTTATTTATATTCTATATTTACATATTCATTTTTCATTTAAACAATTACCAGATCTATTAATATAATCTCTTATATATAATACGACAAATTAATAACATGCACCAAAATCTATTATTTTTTAGAATTAAGATAATAAGAACCTTATATATTACAATGCTATCACTTTTTCTTTCACTTTACAATATCTTTTTCATTTTCCTATGCTTTGCCTATTTATGAAGTTAGGCCACAATAAATGTCATCATACTTATGAATGAGAAATAACAATATATTAAGTGGGTTATTGCTAGTGCCCTTCAGAAAATAAAACACAGAGGAAATTGAATGGGGTCATCATCTAGTGTGGAAAGTCTAATTATCATAGCAATGAAAGGTCTATCTACAAATAGAAAGAGTAAAATAGCTCTTGGCCTAGCTATTTACCTTCAATATAATTTCTTTGAAGAAATATATATAATTCCAACTCTTGAAAATTTCATTCCAAACCCTTCCATTGACACCAATTATAGTGATTTAGCTTTCAAGATTATCACTAAAATCACTTCTATCTAACTCAATTTGAAACTCAAAATCATCATTAATACTCCACTCTCTAAACCTCATAACTTCACTCAACTATATCTACTAGCAACCTCTAAAAATTAATCTATTCTTATCTTTGCATGCTTAAAGGAAGGTGATGCTCAAGATCTCAATGTGTACGATGTCAATAGATCCCAAATCTTAGTATTGACATGAACGAGACATTTAAAGGGAAAGATTTTGTTGTAAAAATGCAACAAACTGTAAAATTGCATAAGAAAATGGTTGAAGATTCAAAAGGTTTGTCATCAATTACTAAACTTTTATTAGATGAGAAAATTCTTAGACAAGCTCATTCACATGAGTTTTCTATCATCTCAGAAACAAAGGTTGCAAATATGATTGATAAACTTTCTTGCAATTATTGCAAAAAATCTATATCTATATCCAGCAAAACCTATAAATGCTTACAATGCAACGAATTTAAACTTTATAAGAGTGTGCTAAATTTTTAGAAAAGCTAAATGATTTTAAAGACATATATGTCCTACATTTTTGAGAAAAAAGCCTGCCGAATATAATTATCCAAAGAAATATAAGTGCAATATTTGTGAGAACTTTTTTGAATGTTGTCCTAAGTGCCTTTTTCAAACCTATATTGAATCTAGATTCTTGCCAACCATTGTTACACATGAAGAACACGAAAATCCACTCAATTTTGAGATAATGCCATTTTGGGTCAACTTTTAATATAATTGGTCAAATTGTGATCAATTTGGGAATTCAATTTCTTACAAATGTTATGATTGCCATTTTAATCTTCATCTCAATTGTATTTTTCCTCCGGCTTTGCCTTCCCTTCTACCTCCAACTGCACTAAGACCTTAACCAAATCTTGCACTTCTACGTCCACCTACACCAAGACCTTGATTTCGAATGTCATTGATTACAACTCTACCAAAATATTGGATTAGGTTAGGATTTACATATCCACTTTTATGTCTACTATAACGAAGAATTGTACTTTCATATGCACCTCAACCTAAACCAAAAAATATTGCACCTCCATCTTCAGGCTCAATGGCCAAACCACCTCCACCTACAATTGAACCATCTTCACTCGCCATTGCGAGCCATTCAACTCGATGTAATACTTTTTTATCACTATTATATGTAAAATACTATTATTTCATCTTTTGATAATGAAACATTATAATAGTACATATATACATAATCTTATGGCAATAATATATATTATAAACTTATGGTTATAATGTTATGGTATGTGACTAATATACAATGTAGCATTATATGGTGTAATGACATAAATTTTTGAGAATCATTTATAGTTTAAATAGTTAAAAGTTTGATGATTTTTTCAATTGACCCAAATTCAATTTCCAATGCCACCCCAAATAATGTAATCATTAAAAAAGATAAAAGTTATATAAACTTTCACTACTATTTTTTTTTTTTGAGAAAACTGTTATGTATTTTTACTTTTCCTATAATAAACTTAGTTTGATCATAAACCAAGTTAACAAATGATTAATGTGTAGACTAGGGCTGACCAAAAACAACAAGAAAAATGGTTAACTTGTAAGGCTCTCTCTAACTGCATTATGCCGTCATCATACATACCATGTTAGGAGTAAATATAATCTAAATACATATCTCTTGTATCAATTATTAAGGAATATATCAAATTTGCATATTATAAATTCATGTATAAATTCCAAGGTCTAAAATTAAATATGTTATAAGTATGATACTTAACTATTTTCAACATAGGTATTATTATACTTTACAAAATTTAGATTTACCTAGAAAATTTTATATTACAACATTTCTTTATAATCAAAATAACATATACATAAACAAAAGCAAAAATAAGACTCATACTTCAAATTTCTTCCTCGATCTTATGTTGGCCTTCGTACTGCAGATCATGTCCCTAAGAAAAAGTTCTAACTTAGGTACCTACACGGATAAATATCCATGCTAAGCTATAAAGCTTAGTAGAGAATAATTAATTTTTGAACAACCATTCACAATGGTAATTTCCAAGCACACTAGCATAAATATAATATAATTTATTTGCATTAAACAATAAAGCAATTACATCAATTAATCAAATGAACATTGTCATAATAATTTCGTATTATAAGTCTAACCGTATAATATATCATCTATTAGCAAATAATTTATTTGTTTATCATTTCCTGTAATATAATTGCCTACTTAAATTCTATGGGTATGTATAATGGATGTTGTGGATATACCCTAATTAAGGTATCGATCATGTAGATACCCATAGGTGTTAATCCTATAGATACCTGAAGGTACCATACATATCGACCTAAATGGGATCAAGACTATGGTCTCAAACAAAGACAGGTTGTAGACCCTAATGGAGTTAAGACTGTGACAGCTACAAATTTACCCTATAGACATGCCTATCTATCCATAATGAAAACAAATATGCGGGCAATTATGCTCATACTCTTTTATTTATCATCAAGTCTATCATTTAAATTTCAAACATATTATAACATTTCCCAAACATAACTATAAAATTATATTCTAACTTGTAAGTCCATGTCATGTGCTAGTATGCAATTATAGTGTATATATTATCTATTTATTCATGTGTAAATCCTTTGGCAGTCAATATATTAAATCATGAGGTTTAATTTTTTAACACCCATTTCCTATGTGATAGATCATAATTTTTTCGTGTACAAGTGTTTGCAAAGTTTCATTAACTTTGAAGAAGGTTCAGGTAGGTTTTAATGACATTTGGAAGCAAAACGTGCAAAAACAAGGCCTAAAAAATGAAAAAATGGGACAAAATAGGGGCACACGGATGAAAAGTTTTATTCCCAGCTATATGAGACAAAAATGCGTAAATTTAATTTCGAACAGAATTGTTTCATACGATGGGGAAGAATTCTTCTCACTCGTGTGCGAGCCAACATGCTATTTTTGGATGAACTATAGATTTAGGTCAAATTGTGCTAGGTTTTTGAGTGCCTAGATGTAGTTTTCTAGAAATATAGTCTTCTAACAAAGTGTTAATATCTATCTTACATTTCTAATTACATAAAAATCAAATCATTTGAACATCTACAACAAGAGATATCTCTAAAATAGTCCAAACTATCCCAGTTAACATGTCAACATCCATTGCTATATTTCAAGCTAATTTTCATTGGTCTTAGAGGCACAATCAAGTTTTGACCTCTTCATAAAAAATTTAGGTTTATTTTTTTAGTTTATACTTCAATTTGAATCACCCCTTTTGGAGCTTTATAACTCAAGTTATTCTCAAAATAACCCTATTAGGTCAAATGAAACCTGAAGCAGATTTTTTCCATCTCAACTATGCTTGCTATATTTCATCAATCATGCAAGTTCAAACATCACAATAGTACCTCCACATCATTTACATAATTAATATAACATTTTCCAGCCATTTTACGAAGGCAAGCACATGCAAGAAAATTAAAAGTTTCCATATTTTATATATGCATTAAATGCTTCTTCAACTCCTTTCTACTTCCTTCTCCTTTTTCTTATTGGATTATTTTTCCACACATGTTAAATCATACAAGTAAATATCCATTCCTTAAATTAACTCCAATTCTCCATGTATGAAGCAAGAGAAAGAGTAAAAAGAGAGAGATAATTTATCTCAAAATAGTTAAATACTAAATTCTCTCTCTCCTTTCTAAAGTATGCAACTTAAATTTAGGTGTTTGGATAAAGAGAAAATAGATGAATTTTGGAGTAAATTGGCTGTATTTTTTACCTTAGGTTGGTCGGCCACCAAGCTTTCCTTTTCTCTTGATTTCTCATTCATTTTCATGCATGTTTTAGAGTGAGCAAGGTTGCATCTTCCTATTTGTCCACTTGGGGTCCTAGAAACATTCCATCTTGCTCCCTCTTTCTTTTTTTTTTTATTTTCTAACACCATCCCAATTCACTCATCATTTTCCATTTAATCTCTACTCCAATGCCTATCTAGTTATGCATGTGCATGCCTTTTAATAAAGTTACCATAGTGCCCCTATCCTTTAAATAATCCATTCCATATCCCATTTTACCTTTAATTATCAAACAATTCTTGTTACAATTTTAATACCAACAATATGTATACTAATCCTACTAGGGCATATATTGGGATCCACATAACTGAAAAATTAATCTGAAATCAAATTAATTTTTTTGGTTAACCGAACTAGTTTAACCGATTTTGATTTTAAATATTAATAATTTCAGTTACCAATTTCGATTTCAGTCCATACTCATAAAAAAACTGAAGGTTTCGGTTAACTAACCAATTTTCTATTATTTTTGGCTTTGGTTCAGTTCTTGATTTTGGTATCTGTAAACCAATGACAAATAGTTAACCATTTCATATAAATATATTATATTTTTATTTTTATGTCTTAAAAATTTTTATTTTTTTTATTTTTCTATAAAATTTACATAGAGCAATATTTTAAAGTATATTTAAATTATAATTTTATTTTTATACCTTCATTTTTTGTATTTTTCTATAAAATTCATATAATTTTCAAACTACATTTAAATTATGTCATTCTCTTTAATTATTTAAAATAATATTTATATAAAGCAACCGATTAACTTTTTTATATATTATTTTTTATCATAATATATCAATATCTATATTTTACTTAATATCATTTAATTATATATATTTTTTATATTTTAGAATATATTTATCAACATTTAATGATATCCAATTTTTTAATTTAGAATTAAGCATGCTAATTTCTAACATATCAAATCCATTTTATAATATTAGCTAACATAAAATTTGGCTAATATATTATATATATTTTTTTATTTTTATTTTGAATTACTTTGCACATTTGAATTTTGAATTAAATTTTGCCTTTTTTATATAATTGTATGTTATAAATTTTAATAGTTAACTAAAAAATATTAGTTAACCAAACCAAAAAAACTGAATTCAATAGATTGATTGACCGAATTTAACAGACTGATTAATGGTTAATAATTTTTTTTAAATCGATGTTAATTGACTAATTAATTTTTTTGCTAATAAATCGATTAATCGGTCTATGCTCACGTTTAATATAGACCACTTTTTATATAAAAAAAATGTGTAGACCACTTTACATGGAATCATTTTATTGATTAATCTACAAAGATCATATTTAGATAAAAGTTTTATTTAGGTATGTATTATTGCTATTTTTTTATTGGTGTATTTAAAACTTAATCCCTAAAAATAAATTATAAGCACTTGGTTGTTGCATTCAAATTTATTTTCGATAATAATTAAAAAAAAAGAAACAATTTTTTATTGAGAGAAAAATCCGTGGATATGTGATGTCTCGAAAATCTCGACTAAAATTAATAGTACTTTCCGACCATGAATAGTACCATCAAGGTAAATAGTACACTCGAGATCCATAAAAATTTATCTTGATCATCGGGAAGTACAATTTATAGTGAGTTTAAGGATAAATTTGAGGTGAAGCAGGGGTCAAATAGGGCTTCAAAAGTCAAAAATAAAATAAGTAGTGATTGATATCTGTATTGACCAAATTTGATCCGCTTTAAAAAAATTGCTCGAGATTTCAAAAAATTATTTTGAGTACAGAAACTCATTAAAAATAAATAAAATGAATTTTTGGGAGTGTTAGATTAATTTTATGTTAAGACTAAAAAATAAGTTATCAGACTGATATTTACCTTATGGGATTTAAAAATTTACGGAATTAAGCTTATTTTGGTCTAAAATTTTAGACACGTCCTAATAAATATTTTTTTTTATTTTGGACTAATTTTGATAAAAAATTAACAAAAAAAATATTTGAACCAATAAAAAGTGAACACATGGCATTATATGAACCCATGTCTTAAAAGACTTTGACAAAATTTTAATCAAGTATTTTGGGCCATAAAAATACAGAAGAAATCTATAGAATTTCCAAGAAACTCAGTCGACTCATCTTTCTCCCTTGGAATTAAAAACCCTTTCTTCGATTTTCACCATTTTTGCATCTTCCCAAGTTTAAGTTCCACCAAAATCTACTTGAATTTTCACTCTTAAACATACAATTAACCTCCTTTCAACCTAATTTAAAGGTTTAGCGAAGAAAAAATTGGAAAAAAAATGAAGAAATCCTAAAAGAGGAAATCATTCAAGTAAGTAAAATTATGATATTTTGTTAAAATTAATTAGGATTTGATGCATATTATTATTTTTTTAAGTGATTAGGAGATGATATTGTGATGAAAATTGATGGAATTTTACTATAGGAATTTGGGCTAGGTGGGAATAAAGAGGAAGAAGAAAAAGGGAAAGGGAAGGTGGTTTAAAGGAATAGAAGAGGTATAAAGGTTAGTAGATGCTCAAAACTATTTTATTTTATTATTTATGTTTTATGTAACTTAGGGTTTCCATGTAAAATATATGTATAAATTCAAATTAATGGTGATTTAGTGAAATTGGTTAATAATTAGTAGAATTGGTAGGAATTGAAGCATGGAAACAAGAAAAAATATAGAAAACCTAATGTGTGTACATTATGTAACTAATAGAACATAAGGTTTCTAATTGAATTAAATAGAGTAAATGGTATAATCATGTTAATTATATATAGAAAACGTGGTAGGAATGAGATGAGCCAACAAAATAAATATTCAGGGTTGAATAACCCTTATGGCCGAATAGTAGTCATAGGGAAATCATTGTGTAATTTGTTAATTTGTAAATTTGTGATGTTAAAATAAGTAGATATATCACATGATGAAAATAGTACATGGTGCTTTTATAAACTATAGTGGCCGAATGTATTTATGCATGCCAACAATATGTATATAATAAATTATGTGATAGAAAATGGAAAAAAGTAAGTGAGTGATGTATGAAAAGTTGATGTTACATAATATGAAATGGTGAAATTATAGTGTATGTAATATAAATTATTAAGCGAAAATGTAAATTAGTTTTTCTCTTATTACTTAGTAGGAAAATCAGAAGTATATGATATAATTGACTAGCTATAGAGCATTTATTGCAATAGTGACTTATAGCAACCCACAAAAGTGGGCCAATGGCTGTGGTCCCACAATGTAAAATGAGATAAAAATTAAGAAAAAAAAAAGTAAGAATGAGAATTGGAAAAGTATGCAGATTTAGACCTATAGAATTCACGTCTCGTATATCCAGTTCGAGAATTTTCTCTAAAGACTACTAGGAGCAAAACAAAAATTTAATTGGCAAATTATAATGAAGAATGGAATATTATGGATGATATGATGATTTAGGAATAAAATGATAATTTCAAGTTTAAAATAGCATATTAAGGGCAAAAAGATAATTTTACATGTTGCTGGTGAGATATGTGAAAAAGATAAAAAAAATTAAAAATTAAAAAGGGACTTATATAAAATTTCATCATCATACGTGAATTTTAAGGATTAAATTGTAACAAAACTTAATTTAATGCTTAAATGTAAAAAGATAAGGTCAATTAGAAATATTAGGGGAAAATAGTAATTTAGGTAAAGGATGGGAAATTTTGGAGTAAAAATGTAATTTAGGTAAAATAAGAGGATTTAAGTGAAAATTTATAATACTATTATAAATTTAGTAATAGTAATTGTATATGAAGAAATTTGTAAATTATATATATAATATGAAATATATAGTTGAGCATCCACCACTAGGATTTATGGTTAACGCTTAGTATTTGCTACGTGAAGGAAATAGATATATGAAGGATGAGGCAAAGAAGTAGGATGGAAATAGAAGATAGATATTTTGCTTAATTAGTATTTTTGTAAATAATAGTATGATAGTGTATGTAATTAAGAAGGGTTATATTTTTGTAATGGCATGTATATATAAATCTTATATGTACAGGAAGTGGGATGCAATTAAAGGATTATGAAATTTTGATGGTTATGGATATTATGGGATGATTTGTTTCTTATCAAACAATTTTTAAATATTTTGAATACTTTTGATATTCAGTTTTTAATATTCCATGTCAAATTTTGTTTAAGATGCATTATTCAAACTTTTTAATTCTAATGTATAATTGTTGTATTTTATATATGTGGTCATATGGGCATAAGGGGTTCAAAGGTTCCTTATTTTCCTTATAAAAATGTATAGTTATTCTATCGACAGTTTTCATATAAATGGTTCAGAAAATTGTAGCATAGATTAAATGCTGGTGAATAATTAATTAGCTTAAAGTAAATATAAGGCTATTTATTTGGTTGGTTTGATTTAGTTCTGGATCGAACTGAATCAACTGAAAACTAAATTGTATAAATTTTGAGAAACAAACTGCTAATCGCACTTTATATATAGAATTGAAACCAAATTATAATTAATTGGGATGAGCCTAGTTATCATTGTGTTTTTATGTTTAGAATTTTTTGAGGGAACCCAGGAAATTATATATTCTTTTAAGAAAAAAATAAAGTTTCCTTCCTCTTTACTAACGATTGAATGCAAAGATTGACATAGATAAATTATCAAGCTTTTGATTTGAGTAAAATATCAAAAAAAATCCCAAAAATATTAGATAAATAAGATTTAATTGGAGTAGTTTATCTATAGGATGGAGCAAATTGGACAATCAAAAAATTAAAATGATAAATTTGTGAAATTTTTATCAGGTAACATAAAGAAGCAATTGCTTATGATGGGGCATATATTCTAAAAAGTAAATAACTAAAATATTAGTTGTTGTTTAAGAGTTAAACTTAAGAATAAGGGTTTCAATTAGGGATGTAGACGAGTCTGAATTTTTCTGTACCAAACTGAAATATTGAACAAAAAGATTCGGAATTAAATTATACTGTTAATTTTTTGACTAGAACCGAACCAAATTTATTTGGAATGAATATAGATATTTTATTTAGAACTAAAACGAAAATTGTATTAAACTGTACCGAACTGTTCTGAAACTGAATTAGATCGAAAGAACTGATATTTATGATTTATTACCTATAATACTAATAATTTATATATAAATTTTATTTATAATTTCTATTTTATATTTATTATATAAATTTAATTTCACAATTATTTGATGTAAGAATTGTTATAATAATTAAATTTATCTTATTAATAATAAAAATATTCAGTTTAAAATATGTAACTACAAACAATTTATATTTAATTTAATTTACCATTAATGTTACTCGACTACTATTTAATTTTGAAGTTTATACAAATATCTATATAGATATATAAATTAAGTAATTTATCACATAAGTAACTTATGAATTAATTTCATTTACTTTTAATGTCACTCATGTAATGTCCCAAAAATGACCCTAGTCGAAATTGTATATATTTAATTTAAATTGATTAAATGTGTGAATTTATGTTGATATATATATGTGTATCTAGATATATATAGATATAGATATATATGGGTCAACAATTAAAAAAAAACATGGGGGTTGTTATATTAAATATTAATATTATTAATATTATTATTATTATTATTATTATTATTATTATTATTATTATTATTATTATTATTATTATTAAGAAACAAAAAAAAGAAAGAGAGAGAGGATAGGAAAGGGAGGATCGGGGAAGGGGGAACGGAAGGGAAGGAGAGGGCGGAGGGAGGCGTTGCCGCCGATCAACGGCGCCTGCGTCGGCGATCGGCGCGGCTGCCACCGCCTCCTCGCCATCCCTTCTCTCCGACGGTGCCTGTGGTGTTTTTTCTTCCTTCTTCTTCTTTTTGGGTCGGATCGGTTTTCTCTTCGTTCCGGTGTCCATCGGCGGCGGTTGGTGTCACGGAGACCACCGAAAAACTCCCTGTGGTGAGGCAGATCTTTTGGTGCCTGCCGATCGTCCTCACTCGCCGGCAAAGTAGAGATCGGAGCTTGTGGCAGCGGCGGTTTCAGGCGGCTTTTCGACCAAACCATGACGCCTTGGGGCGCGTGAAGGCCACCGGAAGGGTACTAGCGGCTTTGGCAGCAGCTGGGCAGCTCCGATGGAGCTCCGGCGAGACTCCGGTGAGGCTCCGGCGAGGCAGAATGGAGAGGGCATTCTGAGCTTCGATTCTTCGGTATGGGAACTGAATTTATTCAAGAAATTTTCTTCAATTTGATGCATGATGCATAATTTAGCTTTATTAAAGGTAAAAATGTATGTCTTGTGATTTTATGCCAAATATCAATATTTTGAGGAAATGTTTATTATACAATAATTTACATTAAGGCATATAAATAATATTGAATATGACTTAATATAGATGTATGTCTCAATGTGTGTGTGAATTGTTAGAATATATGAATTAAGTTTAATTAAGAAATAGGTCTTCTTGAATTTTTAATACCTAATTTAATCTCATTTGGTGTGGAGATTCTGTTTGGATTTAAATAGTATGAAAGTGATAGATGGTATTCATTCCGACCAAAGTAAAGATTTATTGTTAAGGGTTTATTGATGATTTATGGTTAGACGAAACTGCAAGTAGAATTCGTTTCGATTGGGTTAGCTCTTTGAATTGTTACAGCTAGTTTTTGAAGTTTTAATTAGTTTTAATGGAATTGAGGATGTAACTTTTTGAAATATAAATAAAATGTCATTATACCCTTGAAATTCGTAATGCTGCCTTGATTGATTCTTGGAATTAAATCTCCAATTAGGTTATAGTTGAATTTCTAAACAGTTATTCAAGGGAACTGTCAATAATAGTAATAGAAAGCAATGCTGGAAATTTGTAATGTTAGGTAAAAGATCATACCTTGAGTTTGCAAATTGAATTAGAGAAATTTTAGTTTCCTTATATGTGTTCGAGAGGTCATGTTGTATCATGCGTTCACTTGATTTAATTTAAGTAATAAAAGATATATGTTCATAAAATTAATGCGTAATTAATTGTATATCAGCCTTTGAAATTTGATAAGCATTGATTATAAGTATTTTGGTTGGTAAAGTTTGGTTATATGTTAAAAACGTATTATTAGATTAAAGAGTTAGTATTTGACAATGAGTTTAAGATGTAAATTATGATAGAAATTTAAATGGGAGTTTCTGAAAAATAAGGGAATTTAATTTTAAGCTGTTTAAAGGTAAGTAAATGTTAGATAACAGAGGTTTAATGCTGGAACATGAACATGTTTTGACATAAAACTTGATGTGTAAACTTAATAAGATAAACTAAAAGGATTTAAATTGAGACAATATAAGGTTGAACAAGATTGATTATAACGTAATAATTAGAGTTTGGAAAGCATGGTTATCATAAATATTACTATAGGATTGTTTAAACTTATGTTCATACAGTTTAACTTTGCTATTTAATAAGAATTTCTCTCTGATATCCTATGGAAAACAAATATATATTAAATAGCTATGAATGATATATATTATTGATCCTTATAGTTAAATAGACTATACGTGATAATTATAATGTTATGATACAAAGTACGTAATAGTGTAATTAATTTAGTAGCAAGCTATTGGTATAAAGGTCAAACATTTACTTTCATTGATAAATTCTTGTTCGGTACATGAATAAATTATATGTAATGGAATAGATTAGAGATATAGTGGTGTGTTTGATATCATACGAAATCGATAAAATACTATGCTTGTATACATGATTGTTTTGGTATATGTCTATTTAAGATCGTATAGTTGCATATATAAGCTTGATATGAAATGTATATGCATATCTAGACAGCTCCATTAAAAGTAACGCATTGAGACGCATTGAATACATATATCAAATATAGTATTTGAGTAGGTTTGTCTGATGATTAAATTAAGTACAGTGAAGCATGGGAGATGGTTATGATGAGCCATACAGGTATGTCATTTTTTGTAATGACAATGTGTTTATATGTTGATTCTCGCATAAGTAATCCAAATAATGGTATATGAATTCATTCTTATGAACATAAAATAGTCAGGTATGAACTATCATGATTAGTACAAGTAATGTCCACATATGGTTATCAGATTGTTTAAAGTAGTTTGAAAGAATCTGTATAAAATAGTTTCCCCTGATGACTGAAGTATGTTTTAAAGAGAATTTACTGAATTATTGTGAAATAATTCATGACATGAGTAAAAGATGGTTTACGAACTGTACAAAAATATTTAAGATTCTGAATCACTGTCTTTTCGGGATTGGAAAGGAATTGATATGATGAGAAATTTGATAAATGTTTTGAAAGTAAGTGAAATTCTGTGCCCTTAGAAAATAGTCTGACAGTAAAAACTAGCTCAGGATATAATTGGCTGGCCATAGGGATATCTGTACCGCGGTGCAAGTCATGACGACTTGCTTTGCTATGGTAGGATCATTGATCTCCATAGTAATTTTCTGTATCTGTTCTGTAGAGAAATAGTTCATTGGGGTCATTTCTCCGTCTGTTGTGGTCCTATGGGGTCCACATCCCGTGTATCCAGTCTGAGTATTTCTGTCGGCACTGTACTAGGGGCATTAATATGATAATAAGTTAAAAAGTGTAAAAGATAAGAAATGTTATAGTTCAAAATTCATTTGCATAATAATTCTTTTCTTATATATAGCAAATGGATAATAAATGAAAAGTTACAATATTGATGAGCATGTGATTCTTTAATACTATATAAGCCAGTTTCTTAAATTGTTATATTTGTTTATATCTATATATATGGGTATGTATACAACTCTGTTACGGGTCAAGTACATAATATTTGGTATAATGTGGGGTTATGTAATATATAATGCACCTGGCTAAGATTGTTTTAATGAGTACATGAAAGTGAAATTATAATGCATACTATATTTTAATAATGCATATATATGAAGGAATTATGCCAAACGTTTTCTTTGGTAACAATGACTGATGAGTTACTTATCGAGTTGTTAAGTTTATATGAGTAATATGTTCCTTCTTTTATGCTTGTGATTTATTGGTGAATATAAAAGCTTAAATCTAAGGTAATTAAAAGTATTAACTGGCAATATTATTAAACTTTGTATTTATAAAATTGAGGTTATGTGTTGTAAAGAGTATCTTTAGATTATATTGTTCCCCACTAAGCTTTATAGCTTAGCACGGATTTTGTTATTCGTGTAGGTATCAGGTTAAGCCTGTCCTTGGTTGGATAGCTGCTTTGGTTCTCCATCAGAAGAGGGAATTTAGTGTGGGCTGATCCTCTTTGAGATGTATAGATGTAATAAGTACATTATAATGTAATTTGTTCTTTATTTTGGAGTATTATAGTAGTTTAAGAATGTAATATGTAATATTTATTTATCTTAGGAAATGTGATTAATAATGAGAATGGATGTATGTGAAAAATTATTTATGTATTGTGGTGCCCCTGAAGGGCTGAGAAATTGTCTGATTTGCAGGCGGGTTAGATAAGTTTTTAGGCGTTATATTACCGGATTTTTATTTGGTGATTAGTCAATTGGACAATTATAGTTTAATCAGTGTACTTAATTTATAAGTATTGCATGTTGGGCAAGTCTGTAATTGATGGAGTAGTTAAGGGAAAAAAAAAATTTTTCGGGTTATCTCATGTTCAGTCAGACTGTTCAGTAAGGGTGTTACAACTCAACTAATAATCATTTATTTTTAACATAATACCTATAAGAGTAAGTAGATTAAAAATATAATTACATATAGTTATTATTTATAATAAAATTTTACCAATTAAAGTAAATATATGAGTATATAATTACCTTATCAATAATTTTATAAACTTTTAACGTTGCTCAACTGATACTTATCTATGTATTTTTGTCACAATATCCATATGAGTAAGTGAATATGTAAATTAATAATATAATTATAGACAATTATTATATCAATGAAATTTTACTAATTAATGTAATTACATGGGTAGTTACCTTACTAATTAATTTCATTTAATCTTTTACCACTCAATTAGCATTTATTTATTTTTGGCAAAATACTTATATGAGTAATTAAGTATGTAAATTAATAATATAATTATATACAATTATTATATATAATGAAATTTACCAATTCATATAATTATATGAGTATATAATTAACTCACCAATTTATTTCATTTACTTTTAGTATCATTCCAACTTGTACTCATCTATTTTTAATATAATACCTATATGAGTATATAAATTAATAATGTAATTATATGTAGTTATTATATATGATGAAATTTTACCAATTAATGTTATTATACAAGGATATAATTACTTTATCAATTAATTTTATTTACTTGTAGCATTACTCAACTAGTACTAATCTATTTTGACATAATACCTATATGAACAATTTAATTAATTAATAGTGTAATTATTAACAAGATGAATGTTATTACAAATTTTGATAATACTAGATGAATGTTTTTTTTTATAACTGTGATTTTGAATCCTAAATTTAAAATGAAATTTTAATTTTATAAAATACACAGCTTTTTATGGTGAGCGTCGATCAAAAAATTAATTTTTAAAGTGAGAACTGCTTTGAATGAACTGATAGAAAAACATAAAAAAATTGAAAGAAGTTAATATTGATCAAATTATAATCCCATCACCTAATTCAGATGAAATTGATGATGATGTTAATGTTTGAGTTTTGGAAAATGAGAATAAAGAGCAAGTTGTGGCTTAAGAAGATTTTGTTGCTTATTTGAATGATAAATTAGTAGAAATTTTTTCTGATTTTGACATTTTAAGTTTGTGGAAGAAAACGAGCCAAATTATCCAATTTTGGCTTAAGGTACTTGGCCGTTTAGTGTTCTATTGTAATTTCTGAATTAGTTTAGCACCGAAGAGAAGATTTTAGATAAATTTAGAATTTTTTTTAACTCTGATTACAGTTAAAGTTCTTATTTATTTGCAAAACTGGTTAATATTAACTATACTTTTAACTTCAAAAATATCAACTGAAAATTTTAAAAAGTTTGAATTAGATAATTATTATATTCGCGAAAATTCTTATATTGTGTATTTAAATTTTAGATTTTTTTGTGGTCTAATTAATTTATTTTTTTATTTTTTTAGATATTACTCAAGATATTCAAATCAGTGCATATGTAATTTAGAGAAAAACTGTTGAATGTTAATTTTTAAACTTTATATTTTGACTTAAATTTTAATTGTATATATTGAGATATTTTAATTGTATTTGTATTTATTTTTGTGTGTATTTGTTTTGCAATTTTTTTAAAATATTAAATTATCCGAAGCATCATATTATATTGTATTGTCTAATAATGAAAAAACCAAGTTGAATTGTACCAAATTTTATAAAAATTATACTAAATTATTCCGAATTTTCAATATAATAATATCTAATTTTTAAAATATCCAAAATTTTAAGATAATACAAAATTTACAAATTTCCAAATTTTATCGTATAGCGTACACCCCTAAATGCAAGATGTTATTTATTTATTTATTAGTGCAAAAGGATCCAAAGCTGTTGTAGTTAATTAATGAATAAGCTGTCGTAGAACGTTTTGCTAAATTATATATTCTTATTATTTCCTTCACCAAGATGAAAGCATCTTAAATTCCTTTATTTTTGCCTTTGTTTATAAATTATTCATTTTTCTTTTAGGTAATTAGCGAATAAGGCCACGGCATCAACTCTTACATATAATTATATTAGTTCGAAAAGTTTAACTGGGATCTGTAATTATGATGATTTTTTAACAAAAGTATTATTGAGTAAATGTTCATCAACCGGTGTTCGACTCCTATAATCTTAACCATACAATCTTTTATATAATGCATAGCTCGATCGGTACGTTTATACAATCTTTTATATAATAAGATGAATAAAATGCAAAGATATAATTTGGCAGCTGTAATCAACTATATTCTTATATATAATGCATAGCTCGGTATGTTTCTATCACTATTCTTATATATAGCAATCTTATTATCATCTTTTGATCAGTGTAACGTTGTGTATGTATATATCCAATCTTATGGTAATAATAATAATATAAACTTAGGGTTATAACAAATGTAATTGCCAACTGCAATATTGGAACATTATATTGTTATATTATAGTTTGTTGCTTTTCCTATATAAATCTTATCAAATTAGGCCTAACAATATACATAAATCAAATCAATGGTATATTGACACTTATGCATGGTATATGAACAAAACTGAGAGGAAAAGTATTTCCATCTATATATCTTGAAAAAGAGTGTGACTTATATACAAAAATATAAAGAAGGAAAAAAACAAAATAACAGTCCAGCTCAGCTCTAACTAATTAATTTCTTTAACCCCCCCCCCCCCAAGTTGGACCCGAGTGAACATCAAAAAGGGCAAACTTGGACTTAAGAAAATCAAAAACAGGGAAAGCAAGAGCCTTAGTGAACAAATCTGCAAAGCTGTAGGTGCGATGGAAGATGACGAGTAGAAATAAAGCCTGCTTTCAGCTTGTCCCGTACTATATGACAATCTATATCCAAGTGCTTTGTGTGCTCATGAAACACTGGATTAGATGTAATATGAATAGCAGCAGTGTTATCACAGTGAAGAGGAATGGGAGGTAAAGGTATATTAGCATCGGATTGGGGAAAAATAGGTAGTAGCAAAGGAGTAGAGTCAGTATGATTATCAATACAATTATCTTGAAAAGGAAACATAGCCTCATGAAATTTAACATCTCTCGAAATAAAAATTTTCTTAGCTTCCAAATCATATACTTTATATCCCTTTTTACCAGCAACATAGCCCAAAAAAATACACTTAAATGCCCTGGAATCAAACTTGGTTTTATGAGGTAGGAGATTAGTGGCATAACATAAACAACCAAACACTTTGATAGCATCATAATCTGGTTCTTTTTGAAAAAAGGACCTGATAGGGAGATTTTCACTGAAGAACAGAAGAAAGAGTTCGATTTATGAGATAAGTAGCCTGCAAAATAGTCTCTCCCCAAAAATTAGTAGGCAAATTAGCCTGAAATAATAATGCCTTGACAACTTGCAACAAATGTTTGTGTTTCCTCTCTACTGTACCATTCTGTTGTGGTGTATAAGAACAAGACCGTTGATGAAGCACTCCCAATTCAGCAAACAAAATTTGACATGATTGAGATAAGAATTCAGCACCATTATCTGATCTAATTTGCTTGACTACAGCACCAAATTGAGTCTTAATTTGCTGGAAAAATTTAGAAAGAATAGATGGTACCTGAGACTTATGTTGGATCAAAAATGTCCAGGTGCTCCTACTGTGATCTTCCACTATTGTAAAGAAATACCGTGCTCCAGATAAAGACTCCTTACCATATGGACCCCACACATCCACATGAATAAGATCAAACTACTTGCTGCTGTGAGTCCCATCTTTAGGAAAAACTACTTTTGTTTGCTTAGTTTTTGCACATACATCACAAATATATTCATTGAAGAAATCTGGCACAATCTTCAAAACAGCTAAGTGCTTCATTATAGAAAATGAAGGATGGCCAAGTCTTTTATGTAACAATTGAACATTAAGCTCCTAGACCTTATTTGTAGTACAGGCATTAATGGGAAAACAATTTTTGGCTAAAAAGGAAGAATAACAGTTATTAAGAAGAGAAAGGTGTGAAGAAACAGTTTCTTTACAAAAAGAAAATTCATCCAGAACATGTAACTTTCCCACAATCCTTCCAATAGCTATGACTGTTTTAGTCTTCAGGTCCTGTAAAGCACAAAAGGTAGAAAAAAAATGAAGATAATGGAATGGAAATTGGCTAATTTATTGACAGAAATGAGGTTATATTTGAAAGAAGGAATACGCATAACATATTCAAGAACAAGGTTGTTGGTCAAGGTAATGTTTCCCATGTTATGTACTATTTTAATAGAACCATATGGTAAAGAAACTGAACTAGGCCTGTCGGTTGAATTAAAGGAGTAAAAAAATCCTTATTTCCAGAAACATGAATGCTAGCTCCAGTATCAATAATCCAGCAAGTGTGTGGTTGGGACACAATACCTGCAAACTCAAGCTCTCTTGCGAAATTTGCATACTTTGAATTTACAACATGCTCTCCTTTCAGCAGCTTAGATAGCTCCTTCTGAATCAGTTCTTTGAGAGCTTGATTTGCATCCATCTTCCCTTTGTCTAGTTCGAGTGCCTCAGTGAATGGAGTATCTGCAATGTTCACTTTGTAGACACCTTTTGCTTTGTGATTCTTCCTTTGTTGGAGTTCCACATACCAGTTAGGATAACCAATCAACTTGAAACAAGAATCCTTTAAGTGCCCCTTAGACTGACAGTAAGTACAAAACTTATCCTCCTTCTTTTCCCCTTCTTTCTTCTTGCTCAAATTTTTAATATTACTTCCAAGTTTGAAGCTCTTAGCCAACAGTGCACTATTGTCAAACATTTCAGCAGCTTGAGAACTCATTTGTTTTTGTTTCTCCACATTTAATATCATGCCATAAACTTTGTCAAGACTAGGCAAAGGATCCATTATAGAAATCTAATTCACAACAGGATCATAAGAGTCATTTAATCCAAGCAAAAACTGCAAAATCTTATCAGATTCATTAATTTCTTCAATTTTATTCATAATTCCACAAGTACAACCACATGTGCATTGAGGCATTGGTATAATACTCTGCAATTCATCCCATAACTTGCAAAGTTTGGTAAAGTAGATTGAAACAAAATTATTTCCCCGAATCAATGAATTAATTTGCCTCTTAATTTGTATATGCAGGGGTCCATTGGATTTTTCAAATCTCTGGTCTAAGCGATCCCAAAGCTCCTTTGCCGAGGTTGCATAAACAAAAGAATCATAAAGATCCTTTGAGAGAGAACTTAAAATCCAAGATACGATCATGTAATTAGCTTCACACCAGTCTTCAAAGCTATCATCATCTTCAGGTGGCTGTTTAAATTTGCCATTGATGAAACTTAGCTTTCTTTTTGCCACAAGAGCTATCTTCATTGCTATACTCCATGTAGAGTAATTTGTGCCGATCAATGGTGCATAAATAAGAGAAAGACCTGGATTATCAGATCCATGAACAGAAAACACACCTTTCTTGCTTTGCGATCGACTCAGATCTGCCATATGTAGTTGATTCTGATCCACTAGAACTCGATTATGATCTCCAATGATTCGAGTGGTTTCGTCGTCCATGACTCATAATCAAAGCACAA
The DNA here is from genome assembly GCA_037975025.1 of Excoecaria agallocha. NCBI lineage: Eukaryota > Viridiplantae > Streptophyta > Magnoliopsida > Malpighiales > Euphorbiaceae > Excoecaria > Excoecaria agallocha. The sequence continues at coordinate 5,927,270 of CM075821.1, read as the reverse complement.
CGATCTTCAATCAACCAATGCGATTAAACAATCAAGAAACTCCAAAGAAGAAATAACTGCTATGATACCATGAACAAAATAGAGAGGAAAAGTATTTCCGTCTATATATCTTGAAAAATAGTGTGACGTATATAAAAAAATATAAAGAAGGAAAAAAAACAAATTAACATTCAGCTCAACTCTATATTAACTAAATAGTCCAGCTGAGCTCTAACTAATTAATTTCTTCAGTATATGCATTTGCTTAAATTGAATCTAGATAAGATTTTTCCAAAATCCTTGCTGCAAAAGAATTTGGTAATTAAAAAAAAAACAATAATAACTTATCCTAATCTCAAAAGGATGCATAATTCTCCTATAATACCTGTACTAACCACACCCTTGAACCATTCTTACAGTCACTCACTAATTTAAAAAAAAAAACCCCACAAACAAACAGAATGTCAAATTCAATTTCAGAGCAAAACTACAAAACCTATGGATCTGTCTATTGCCTAGGTTCAAGCGAAGACAAATCTCTCTCAGCTTCCAACTTCAATATAATTATAATCCTAAAAGTAGTTTCAACTTACCTCTCAGACATGACAATTTCATTAGAATCACTAAATACAACCAGATTTGAGCCGAGACAAATCAACACCTCAGAGACACAGCGATACTTCCTCTTTCCATGTGATTCTTTAACATCCGATGATGTTCGCGACATGGTATCCCACATGAACATCGATTTTCCTTTGGATAAGGTTCAATGGAGAACAAGTCCTTTAGAAGATTGGATTTGTTTGAAAAAAAAGGGATGATATTTTTTATGAATATAATTGATCTAGCTTGTATAATTCCTGAGAGAGACCCAAGCGATTTCTTCAGCAAGCGATTGGGGAATCGGAAGTAGGAGCCAAGCCGAATCCGGCGGCTGAGTCGGCAATCGAGAAATTAGAAGAAGTGATTTTTTATGGTGATAATTCAACAAAAATATTATCTTGTGCGATTTGCATAATGTCATGCCTTGCTTGCATTATTTCCACAAGAACTGTATTTTGAACTGGCTACACCCAAGCCACAAGCGCCCTTTGTGTCGCTTCAAGTTGCCTACTGACTAGACTGAGTTTTGAAGAATCCGACTGAAACAATACGTAATTTTTAATTGATGGTTAACTTATTAGGAAGTTGATATTGCCTAGTAAATACAATTCACAAGTTATTACAGAACAATTAATCAAGCCGCAGGTGTTGAGGTTTTGTCGGTAGTAGTGAGGCTAAGTCCAGAAGCATAGTTGAGAAGTTGAGGAAGCTCAGAAATGTCGATTTTGGCATCTCCATTATCATCAGCTTGCCATAATGCAATCTGAGCTCTGATGCCAGGCAGATACGACCCCAGATCATCGAAGGCCGGCCTTAGCTCATCCCAGCTCAAGCTTTTGTTATTATTAACATCAGCTTTCATCAGTATTTTCTTTATCAGCTCTTCAGTTAAGGGCACAGATGCATTCTTAGTTACACTATCAAAATAACCCATTTTTTATTATGCCCACACAAATAATAATTTTCAGACTAATTTCTATGGATATATGCTAATATATATACCATTCATTGCATTAAATTAACAATAACATCATAGTAAAGTTGGTTTTATATTAGATGCAAAGGTACACCCCAAAACATTAATAATATATATGTGTACATATTAAAAACATTTATATTTATATTCTTATTTCTAATTTATTAGACATTTTAAACACATTTATTTATATTAAATGGCTAAAAAAGAATTAAAAAAAAGAGTAAAAAAAGACAAGTCATACAAGCTGACCCATGGTTCGAACCATTTGGGTCAATCCAAGGATGGATTCAAATATGCTTGATTAGACCTAATATTTTTAAATTCGATTTTAAAACTCGATTTAAATCTGCTCAAAAATAGTGATCCAAATCCATAGGATTGAGCAGAAGGAAGAGACCAGCCTTCAGCCCTAGTGGTTGTTGGGCAGCTATGCGGAGACTCTTATTAGTGGCCGGCCATGGAAGCTCTGGCATTGTTTCTTGGGTGAACGAAAATAAAGAGCATAGAAGGTAGGGATTAGATCATTTGAGCATGGACAGTGATAGTCCCATATTGAGTCCCAAGTCCCATTTTTAATGATAAAACACAAAATGATTTATCTGTAAAGGAGAGAGCTAGCAGTTGAAGGGCCGGTCGGAAGGAAGGACCTGCAAAATGGAGTGCCCGGTCGGATCCGGACGTTAGCACTCCGAAACTCAAGTTAGTAGCTTTTAGAGAAAGAGTGTCTAGAGAGAGAGAGAGTTTTAGATATTCAATACCTGGAGCCATTGTGTTTTAGGCTATTTATAGGAGTTCTTTGGAGGAATATTTGAGTACCTTAGGGAGTGATAACCGACAGTCAGAGTAGGTGAGCGGCGACGTGACAGGAAGTAGGTGGAAAGTATGGGTATTGGCTCTTGTCAGTGGGCTGACAGGACATGTTGTTCCATCAGTCTGATCGGACATCACGGTTCCCTGAGCTGTCTTCCAGATCACGCTTTGCCTTTTTGCTATTGGGCTTGGGCCCTGCCGAACGTTATTGAGCCACCTTGATTGGACTTTTAGGAATGTATTTGCCATAGTTATCATTTGTCCTCCCTCCAACGGGTCCAATCGGGTGATGTATTATTTTATCATTTTGGCAGAATTTTTGAATTTTTTGGGAAGTACCCGCTTGAGGAGATATATTCATCGGTTTTGGATAACCGTTATGCATTTAATGCCTAAACACTCGCCGAAGATGACACTTCACTCTTTCCGTCATGCCTTTTTTTGCAAACTTTGCCATTTCGGATATTTCGGAGTATCTGCGAGATTAACCAAGTAATTCTTTATTCACAATATCGTCATCATTTTCTTGATTTTCCCTTTATCAGAGATGGCTTCAAGCGGTATCCAATCTATAGATTGGATTTTTTTTCTTGGAGTTTATAAAGACCATAAGGCCATGGGTCGTTCTTCTAAACCCACGGAGGAGAAAATGATGAAGATCCCTTCACAATACGATCTTCCAGCATAGGCGTCTGCGATGGTTTGTCTAAATTCCATGGTGATGAATGAGGGGACGCTTGGATGTGAGAAGTAAGCTGCTCATTCGCCATTTGCAGATGCAGTTGCAGAGGCAATTTAACATAAGCTTTTCCCTTGCTATTGGAAGTCGCAACAACTTTCTGGACCATGTCTTTTTCAGCGTGCCTCAATTTTATACTATGACCTTGGCCAAATTCTGTGCATTTTCCAATTGCTATATCGTCGCTCTACAAATTGGCATCAATGATAGGAAAACCATCATCATCAAGGCTGTCAATACGTCCGATTTTGCTCAGTATCTTCCCAAGATTTATATTGTCATCAGACTTTCACCTCTGACTGATTGGGTAGAAGGTCTTTGGACGTCGGTGTCATCATTTTGCGTGCCCGATGGTGAGGAATCCGATCACGATTTCGCAAATATTGTCTGTTTTGTTCCTGGGGTGCTGTCCCAAACAAACATTAATCGTTGTGACAGTGTTTTGACCTTATGATGATCCAGGTTGAGTCTGCGCCCTTATGGCGTAGCTGCTTTCTGTCGAGAAGGTATCGATCGGCATGGAGGCAGGAGCTATTGCGATCATGAAATCATAGGTGTTTTTGTAATAGTTTATCTTTTGTAATGGCTTTCTCCTTCGCTTTGTTAATTTGTAAGAACTCTCTATATATGTAAAAGTTGATTTGCCTTTCAATTGTGCTTTCGCACTGCAATGCTTATTTTGGAAAAATTTTGTCATGACCATAGTTAAGGAAAACAAACATTATCAACCGTGACGAATGCATGCAATCAGACATTGAGAATGTGCAAAATTTGACTAAGGAGAATACTTCCTGAATTTTAAAGTGCTTTTCCAACATTGTAATGCACGACCATTTTGGGATCGATGTTCAATTAGTCCGACCGGATTCAGCTTTATCGCCCTAAGCACAATGGGCAACTTTTCAGTCTTTAACTTAATCGAAGTTTTATCCAGTCGGATATCAGTCAGAGAATCATGCATGACGAATGATTTTTTTGTCTCTCATTGTCTTGGGCTCGGCATGAACATCGAGCCTATCGAGGGGACTTATTCCGAATGAAGGGACTTTAATTTTACCATTTGTGGCCTCTTTAAGCCTAACAGATAAGTTGCACCATATTGATTCGTTAATCAGAACACATCATCGACCGAAATTAAGTCTTTAGTTTTATGACAGATCTCTCACTCATCGATCGAGTTGGAAGTATTTGGGTGCTGGGGCCTTTGTCTCTCTTACTCGACGGTGAGGGATCCGTTCGAACTTTACGAAAATCAATCGCTTTGTGGAGATTATCCACTACATAATATTTTGGCCAATCAGTAGCTTTATGGAGATTATCCACTAAAGGATATTTTGGCCAATCAGTGGCTTTATGGAGATTATCCACTAAAGGATATTTTGACCAATCAGTGGCTTTATGAAGATTATCCACTAAAGGATATTTTGGACAATCAGGGACTTTATGGAGATTATCCACTAAAGGATATTTTGGCCAATCAACGGCTTTATGGAGATTATCCACTAAAGGATATTTTGGCCAATCGGTGACTTCATGGAGATTATCCACTAAAGGATATTTTGGCCAATCATCAGCTTTATGGAGATTATCCACTAAAGAATATTTTGGCCAATCAGCGGCTTTATAGAGATTATCCACTAAAGGATATTTTGGCCAATCTGTGGCTTTTTTTGCATTTACTTGCAGAAGTTTGCATTTTTGGTTCGGGATAGACATCGAACCTAGCGAAAATATTAGTGGAGATCCAATGAAGAACATCTTGCATTTTTGGTTTGGAGCAATATCGAACCTAATAAAGGAATTCGAAGTTGAGTAAAGTTTTTCGCATTTTTGGCTATGTCAAGCCTAGTAACAGGGACCGATCGACCAATGCACTTAATTGTTTTGTGGAGATTGTCTTTTCTGAGGCTATTTTAGCCAAGTCGGCTCTGGGCGTGGGCCCACATAAGGGGCTTACCCTTACGGTTTTGTTCCTATCTTGGAGAAGGCCTATGGTGGGAGACAAGACTCCATTCTCATTCCCATCTGAACGCTTTCGTGGCTCAGTGGTAGAGTGTCACATATTGTCCTCTTTGGGCGGTGGCTCGCACAGGGGGCTTACCCTTAAGGATTTATTTTTCTCAGGGAGAAGGCCTATCACGATCGAATTTGGATTGTTTATGTATTCGGGATTTTCATTGATTGGAGTAAGACAAACTACCTGCAAATGGCAAAAAAAAAATTGAAAAAAAAATGAAAACGTACCTTTGTTTTTTTTAGCATCAGATTAAATCAGATTAACTATATCGAGGGATCTTTTTAGCAGGAGCTTTCAAATTGACTTGAATTCGATAAGCCGTGTCTGCTTATTTCAACCATTGTGCATTTATTGCTGATGCACATGCCCAGGGCGATGCCTCATTTTTTAGAACCGCCATAATGACTTCACCATCTTGTGGTGGTTATTTAATTGTTGAGGCATTTGGAGGGTTCTAGAAGTTTTACGGCTATAAATAGGCGATTTTTGATTTTTAGGGTGACTTCTTCATGATTCTTAACAGAATTCTACCAAATTTTCTTTGCGAAGCTCGTTGTTGCAATCTTTCCATGCAAAAAGTTTTTGAACTTCCTACTCCGAAGATCCGGAGATTCTAGATTTTAGGGTTTCTCACTAGAATATTACATTACCCAAGTAAGTGGGCAATTTTTGCCTTTTAATTTTCTTCATCGACTTTTTCATGATATCATCATATTATTCCTCCCTTTCCGTGAAAAATGGAATCTAGCAACGGTCATTTTATAACCAGGGGATGTTTTGAAGCTTAAAAAAATTATGGGACCGCAGCTCGTCCTTCAGCATTCACATAAGAGGGGATGGCAGAGAGATTTTTTTTGGTAGAGATGATCGGAGGTTTGCTGCATATATAATCCAATCGGATGTAGCTACTACATGTTTATAAAATCTACATCAGCTGGAGAGAGTACTTATCTTTTACTTTTACGACGCAACTGCAGATGTGATGACTAAGGGAGACGATGTTGTTAAGCAGTTGGCTAATCGAGTTAAAGCAACGATGGAGGCGGATCGTGCAGCCAGAGAAAAGAGGAAAGCAAAGAAGAGAAGGTTTATGTCTTCTTTAGAAGTGCAGGCTTCCACGGCCTCCACCAGTGCTCCAATCTCCCATCCCTATCAGCCTCTTCTGGTGTCTATTGCAGTGCAGCCTTTATTAGAGTGTCAGCACCCCCTACAGTGTTTCTTGTTGAAGGATGAAACCGTTTCAGAGGAAGAGCATCCTGTTAGAATCGACACGCCCTTAGCAGGTGAAACTGTATAGAGGAGAGCTAAAGAGGTAGCTAGGGGGAAAGCTATCAAGGTGGCGACTGCTGCAGATAATAGGGTTGCTACAAGGGGTAAAGAGCCCCTTTGGGATGACTCCGTTCGGAGCGTCACTACGAGAATTGCCGAAAGACATGTTATATCGCTAGGAGAAATTCTAAAAAGTCAGTTTGGCGATGGCTGGTCCATTGAAAATGGGGCGGTGTCAAGCTTTTTGTGCCAAGGCTTGCTTCAAGAGGGTGATTTTAAGGCAATGGGAGATCCCAACATACTGTCTTGAGAATGCAGCCTTTTTCAATAGCAAAGTTTGGAGGTATTTTCAAAAATGTTCACTCCAAACAAACTTTCATCTTCCAATCCATTATCTTTTCGATTACTAAACCTTTCTTCTTCTTCTCATCGGGTTAGGATTGAAATGGAGGCCAAATATAATTCAGCGAGAAAGGAGTCTCTGCTTGCCCGATCGGAAGTTGAAAAGCTAAAAAAGGAGTCCGCTTATCTCTCTCAAGATCTGAGAGCTCAGCAGAGAGAGGTCGACAACCTCAAAAGGGATGTAGCCCTTCTATCTGTTGAATGCTCCAAGTATAAGTTCGAGCATGATCTTCTACGTGTGGAGCGAGATTCATTGCAAGCTACCCTGAAAAAAGAAATGGCACAGAGAAAGAAGCTTGAGGAAGAACTTTTCGCTTAAAAGGAAGATATCATGGATCAACTAGGAGAGGCTTAGGGAAAGTTGCTATCTTGGCTAATTTATGACGAGGATCACGAAGGACCTCAAGACCCTGCATCATCTCGACCAGATGCCAGTGCAATTATCAGTGCTGAGGCTGTAACTTTCTTGCTGACAAAGAATGCTCCTGGAGAAACAACAAAATCTCCCGAGTCTCCTATTAAAGCTACTGTGGGGTCTTCTTCTGATGTGGAGATAGCAAACATAGGAGCTTAGCTTTTTGCTGTAATGATTTTGTTGCTGCTTTGTAAGAATTATACATATATAATATTGGATCTTCCTTTCAATTGCATCTATAGAGAATGTATGAAATCGGCTAAGGAAAAATACTCCCTGAACTTCAATGTGCTTTTCAAGCATTATGACTCAGATTTATTACATCAGGTGCAGTGAATGACATTTCAATCTTTAGCATTGTTCTGATCAGATGTTTGTTCGAGAGAGCTAGTTAACTCAACTGTCAACTTTCGCATCATGGACTCAGGATAAGCATTGAGTGCAGCGAATTAATTGATAGAGATTAAACGGGTGCAAGTGCACTTCGCATCCCGGTCTCGAAATAAGCATTAAGCCTAACAGATAAGTTATGCCAACAGGAAATTTTGACCCTAAAAGGTCAAGGGAGTAGTCCATTTGCAGGGAGTTACCTATTTGAATTAGGATATTCTTTGTCCGGTCGAAAATAAGATGGCAATGCCGATCATAATTGTAGATTTCGCATTTTAAGTTCAGGATAGACATTGAACCTGGCGAACAAGTCAATGGAGATCGAATGGAGGCGTCTTGCACTCTTAGTTCAAAAACGATGTCGAACCTAGTAGACGAACTTATAGGCACCAAGGCCTTTATCCCACTCTCCCATTGATAGGAAAAATAATTTCCGCTCCACTTTAAGGCGATTGAAAAATATTAGCCGATCGAGGTGAGGTCTATGGGCCTTTGAGACCTTCGTCTCGATCTCTCGACGGCAAAATAATTCGGTCCAAAAACCGATTTGCTGGAGAGTTAGTAAGTTTTCTCAAATGACAAGTATTTAAATTCTTGAGTTTTGGACGCATACCTCTTGATAATATTTTTTTTTATCTCGTGGAGACACTTATGGTACGCATCAAGGTGCTGGAATTTTCAATAGCTTTTCGCATGTTGCAGCCCTTTTTTAATGCTGTCTCTCGAAAATAGATCTTTAAATAGCGAAATAAATAATATTAAGACAGGTTGGTATTCCAGCGTTATTATAGGGGAATAAGAGAACATTTAAATTCAGTACATATGCCCTTTTAAGGACTTAAATTGTAACAATTGCACCTGATTTTGCCGCTATTTAAACCAGTCACCTCCTTTCCATCGTTGGACAACTTACAAGAGCTTTCTCGTTCATTGGCATGAGCATCCGGCTTCATGACATAACTCACGACTTTTGTCATGGCCTCCACTGTTTCTCCTCCTGTTTGGCCATTTTGGGTCGGTTAGTTTTCCCATGTTTTCTTTTGGTGCCCATTGGCATTTGGGAGGAATTGGCACTGAGGGGAGTGGAGGTCCCAGCCAACCAATCATTGTAACGGTCAGGTTTACTCCATTCGTCCTTATTTCCCTTCTCCGTGATCCTCGAGAAGGCCGACCATTTAAGCTTCCCTTCTGCTTGATCGGATGTGGGGATTTTACTGAATGGCCAACCATCTGGATATTGAAGTCTATCCATTACATTAGTTTTTTGATCCTGTTGGATCTGAGGGCGTCATCTAACTGGACGTGCCGCCTGACCCTATCCATTAATTCGGGAAAACTACTTGGTGGCCTAGCTGTCAGTGATTTGGCAAATGGATGATCCATGGTGCCTTTTGCCAGGGCATTTGATGCCAGTTCCACGCTTAGATCTCCTATTTTTGGCATTACAGCTTAGAAGCGAATGATGTAGTCCTTGAGGCTTTCATCAGTTCTTTGGTAAAGGTTGCACAGGCCACTGACCGACTTTGATGCGCATGTTTGCACATGGAATCGTGTCACGAACAAATCTTTGAGTTGCCTGAAGGAAGTGATTGATGCATGAGGGAGTCCGAGGAACCATTTCAAAGCGTCCCCTCCTGAGGTAGTTGGAAAAACTTTACAGGCAATCCTTTCATCGAAGGTGTAGACTTGTGCTTTAGTTAAAAATTTCGCAAGGTGAATGGCAGGATCAGTTTTACCTATATACTTGTCCATCACCACATCTCCCCATCTCGAAGGCGGCTTAGACTCCATGATTTTCTTACAGAAAGGGGAGGCGCTGTTGCAAGCATTCCCCTCAGACATCCTTTTTGTTGGCTCCGCCAATCCAAACCTTTCCAGTTTTCGTTTAAACCATTCATCCTCCCTGCTCATTTTCGCAGCAGTGAACTCTTCCTTTGTCCTTTGGAAGCAATTATGACTGGATGCATGCTCTCCTCGCTCACCAAAGGACGAGGCACATGATCTATTAGGAATATGAGGGACATCTTTGCTTGAAAACATTGTTTCCTTCTTCTTATCGTATCTGTTCGTGATTCTAGCGCCTGCGCTCCTTCCATCATGAGCGCTTGGCTCTTTGAAGGAAATCTCCCTATTCCTCCTTCTTCCGAAATCTTCGGCCATTAAAACCGTTTCCTGACCACTTTCGAAAGTTCTGGGCATTCTTCTCATTTTCAGGACTTGGACCACGCTCTCAGTGAGGTGACCAAGTACAGCACGCATGTCTCCTACAGTAATAGGGGCATTCTCCTACTGTCGTGCAACCACATTATCTAGATTTAGGAGGAAGTCGCCTTCGACTGGTGATCTGAGAGGTCTCTCTCTTAGCCTCGAGGGTTCGGATCTATCCTGGTTGTTGCGATTAGACTCTCCATGAGCTACACGTTCGTAGGAGCTTGAATCTGTCATGCCTCTCAACGAAAGCACCAAATGATAAAATACAAAATAATTTATCTGTAAAGGGGAGAGCTAGCAGCTGAAGGCCGGTCGAAAGGAAGGACCTGCAAAATGGAGTGCCCAGTCGGAGCCGGGCGTTAACACTCTGAAGCTCAAGTTAGTAGCTTTTCGAGAAAGAGTGCCTAAAAAGAGAGAGTCTCAAATATTCAATACTTGGAGCCATTGTGTTTTAGGCTATTTATAGGAGTTCTTTGCAAGGGTACTTGAGTACTTTGGGGAGTGATAACCGACAGTCAGAGTAGGTGAGCGACGACGTGACAAGAAGTAGATGAAGCGTATGGGTGTTGGCTTTTGTCGGTGGACTAATAAGATATGCTGTTCTATCAGTCCGATCGGATATCACAGTTCCCTGAATTATCTCTCAGATCACGCTTTATCTTTTTATATTAAATTTGGGTCATACTGAATATTATTGGACCACCTTAATTAGACTTTTAGAAATATATTTGCCATAGTTATCATTTAAGAAATTCAATTTAGTGCCATATTACATAAAGTCATACTCTTGAAAAGTGGGATTCCATTTTCCACGGATGAGTCCCACCTTTAGGTTCTATTTTGGATCCCATGTGGTATTTTTTTTAATTACATATATATATTAAATATTTTTATAGCTATTTTATTTTGGGTCCATTTTTTTAAGTAATGAATGAGTAAAAAAAATAATTATAATTAAATTGATTTAGGTCCATTTTTTTAATATAGAAGAGAGAAAAACAAAACTAAGAATTACAAAGAACCTAAAACTAGGAGCCGATAAATCTCTACTGTCATGAAATAAAAACTTTTTAACAAATGAAAGAAAAACTAAATTGGTTAACTTGAGTCATGCCATTTTTAGCTAACCGATCGGTAGCAAAGTTAGACTCACTCTTAACCAATTTAGATCAATTTTTTTAAGTAACGAATAATATATTTTATGCTGAAAATGTTTTCGAAGATTTAGATATTTATTGGTGGAAATATTGAGAATTATTTAAATAAAAAATTAAATTCTAACGGCTAAATTTTTTTTTTATTACCGGATAAAAAAAGTATAAATTATGTTTGCAGGATTAAAATTCCAGCATTTGACCAAATTTTATACTTTTTTGCATTTGAATTTTATGGGCAACCAACGACTACTTTCTGTTCCTTGATTATTATTATTATTATTATTATCATTTATGTGCCAGGTGTCATTTTTGAAGGCAAGAGGCCAAAGAGGTTGGTCCCCTTTAAGCATAGTTATTAAAATCGAACCGAATTGATCGGTTTAACCGTAACCCGACAGGCCAGCTGATTGTTTTAATTATTAAAAACTAAATTAAATTGAAAAAATTAAATTGAACCGAAAAGCCGGACAAACTGGATTTTTTGCTAAAAAATATAAAAAATCATTTTTTTGTATATTTTCACTCACACACACATATATATATTAAATTTTTATTATTTAGTTATTTGAAAAAAATAGTATTTTAAATTCTAAATATGTCACTTAATAATTTAATATACTTATTATCTATTTGGATCATTGTAAAAGTATATTAAATTATTAAGTAATATCTTTAGAATTTAACATACTATTTTTTTCCAAATAAATAAATAATGAAAATTTAAAATATATATATATATACATATTAAATTTTTATTATTTATTTATTTGAAAAATTAGAATTTTAAATTCTAAAAATGTCACTTAATAATTTAATATACTTATTATCTATTTGAATTTATTGTAATTAAATATAATTATACTCATATATGCAAGGTTAATATTTTTTGTATTTATTTCATTAGTACTCCATCTAAACATGAAATTGTTTTCATGATATGATAGTATTTTAATGTTTCTAACATATGATATTCAAAAATTCATAATTAATCACTTGTAATAATAAAATTAAAATTATATTTTATAATTTATTATTAGAATATTTGTGATATATATTTAATATTTGATGAATATTTTTTTAATTTTTATATAATAGTATTTAAAAAAATTACAATAATTATAATATTTTAAAAATAGAAAAAAATCCGATTGAATCGATTGAACTACGAACCTCCGATTTTGTCGGTTCTTTATCCGATTCGGTTTTAATAACATTGTCTTTAAGAGGGTCGGAGCCCTCTTCAACCTCTCCCAACAATGAAAGATTCTTATCAGTCTCAAGTTGTACTATAAGTGTCCTTGGGACTCAATTTTTTACCCATTGCCCATGCTCTCAAGGATGGAAGGGGCTTAGGCTATAATTTAGGTATTTTCTTAAATATTTAATAATTAAATAAAAAGCACAGTTTCTACTCTAACATCAAACCAGGTTCCGAGCAGGTTTTCCGGTTTACAATTTTAGGTTGGATCTAACCGTTTTTAATACTAGTTGGCCATTTAACCAATTGATTATGTAGATATCCGAGTCAAAATAATAACACTGAATTCCATTGCCTTTAAATCCCAATTGTTGTTACCAAAACTCAAAATATAAAATAACAAATGAGATTTAATTATTAATTATTATTAAACATAAAAGAAAATAGGAAATTAGCAAGGAAATCTACAGAGACAAGTATCATCTGGAGTTTGGAAAAAGAAGCAAAGCCCAAGAGCACCATTCCCAAATTTGGCAATGCAGCCTTTGTCACATTCATCCTTCTTGCACCCTCCTCCATGCAATACTTTCTCGCATTGCGCTCCACTCACCATCATTTGCTCCCCACCTGCAATTATATATTTTCTGATTACATAAAAAAAATAAAAAAATAAAAATAAAACTTTTTATGACCTTTACAGCTTTGGTCATCTGATCCAACGGTAGAAGTGTTTAAAAATGGATTAAACGGATTAGATGAGTTATAATTAAATTTTATCTAAAAGAAAAAATAGATTTGAATTATATATCATCTTACAAAATATACTATATAAATTAAATTTAAATTTTATCATAACTAATCTAATCCATTTTTTAACACCTTATGCGACGGTGCATAATGTGCGACTCACCTGCACACCGAATATTTTCCCAATGACACAATATGTGTAACATTAATTATATTTGTAGATTCTTTTTGAGCTTTGAACATACAATCACCCCAAATTCACTGTATATATTATAATTCTCTATAATAAACATTTGAAAAGGAAAACATAAAGAAGAAAAAAATAATAATTTATTTGGTTTTTCTGTCTTTTACTAGAGATATTTATTTTGTTGTGTGCAGTAGAATTACTCATGAAAAGATTATACAAGTAAATAGATTAAACAATAATAAGAAAATTACCCGCAGTGATGAAGAGAGCAAGAAGGAAGACACAAATTGAAAAACTTTTCATGGTTATAAGATGATCAACGGATAATGATGTGACAATGGATGAAATTAGGGATGAGCAATACCCAATTTGATATTTATATGAAGACAAATTAATGTATTAATTATTAAAATTAATTTTTGATCTGTTTTCTATTTATTATTTATGACAAATTTTTCTATTTTTGGTATATTATATTGCTCAATCAGCAGGTAATCACTTTTGCAATTTAAAGGAATTTTGATAGAGAATTATATTCATTATCCAAAAAATGAAATAGTATGTGGATCCCTCAATTAATGGATGTAGGTATAATGGCCTTATTATTTTTTATTTTTTTTGCGAAATGCACGGGTAGATGGGCTCCAACTGTGGAAGGCACCTTTAAGCCCGTACCACACCCAGATTAATCCTCGTTCGCACCGTGTCGGCCCAATTAAGGGGTAGTTTGCTGGTCAATGTGTTGCTCCGTACGTGAGGGGGATCAAACCTCTGACCTCACTTAACGGATGAGAGTGCCTTACCACTCACACCAACCACAATTGGTTAGGTATAATGGCCTTATTAAACCTTAATTATTGGGATTTTCTTAAATATAAAAATCATTTTCCTTTTTTTAGGAATAAAAATCATTTTCCAAGTATCCCTATAATTTGGTTGAAAATTTAAAATAAATGCTTAAATATTGTTTGTTTAATTATAAACTATAAAATCATTTTTTGTATACTTTTTTCTTTCACAAATATGTGTAAACTTTCCTTTTTTTACAAAATTTAAAAAGCTCATTTATTACTCTATGTTTTAACTAATTTTTCATTCTTAAAAACAGACAATTAATTTATTAACTGTATTTTGAAACTTGAACTAATATTTGTTGTATAAATACATAATTAAAAGATAATATTTAAATATATGACATTTTTAAAAATGAATATTTATTTATGAATGAAATAAAATATAAAATATATAATTAAAAGCTAATATTTAAATATACGACATTTTTAAAAATGAATATTTATTTATGAATAAACTAAAATATAAAATATAAAGGCGGACACTTTTTCGGGAAGTATTACAAAATTCTAATTTTTAACAAATTACGGAGTAAAAGGAATTTTGATGGAAATTCAACTGAAAGAAATGGTGGACCCTAGGTTTTATTTCTTAATAAATTTGGAATAAAACTAAATAAAATTTGACCAAAAAAAAGTACATACGGAAGCCTTCCTATTATATCAGAGCCAGGTTCCGATCTTGGGACCCGTGGGTTATGGGCCCACCACGCTTTCGCTGTGCCACTCTAATTTGTTGCTGTACTAGCAACAAAACTCAATTATGTATAAAAAAATGAACTATGCTGGATCAATTAATAGAATAATTTTGGATAATGTGGTGATGAATTGGATCTATGGATCAAGAATTTGTAACAAAAACAAATTATAAATTCTTAGTGTTCCCTGGAAATTAGGGGATGAAATTTTAATAATTGTATGTGAAATCCAGTGGCCAATCTATAAATAATTTGGTTCTCATGAATGATTTTTTTTTTTAAATTTGCGTTAATTTGTGTTGTAAATCTTTTTTTTTAATTTTTTTTCTAAATCTAATAAATCTTTTAATTATTAACATATTATTCTTTTATTAAAAAAATAAAAATAAAATGCTAATAACTGTGAATTTTCCCACTTCTCTATTTTTGAGTTTCCTGTTCTAATAAAAATTGCTCCTATAAAAACCTAAACACATCCGTCATACTCCAACTCAACTAGTCTCATTCTCTACATTGCCGACCCAAATACAAAGTTATTTCTATAAAAACCCATAGTGAGTAGTTGTTTTTATTGAATTTTTTCATGTTGGACTTTTTAGCTTAGTACGGATGTTCATTCATGTAGGTACTCTATTAGTATTGCTTAGGGACGAAGCTTGCTGGAGGTTGGTCAACACAAAGGCTGGGACTAGAGTGTCTCATGTGCTACTTATTTTGTTTTCATGATATGTAAATGTACATTTGTAAAGAACTTTATAATAGTAATAGTATGCTACTTGCAATGTTTAATGGAATAATAATTCTGATACATAAAGATAAGTACAAATGAGAGTGATATATGTAAATTTGTATATAGCATAATCATGTGATTAATGAGTAGAGGCAAGCTATGTATGATTAAATATTGTCAAATATGTGCATATATATGTTGAATGCTTGTTACAGATGTGAATGCTAGGTTTAGACCCTTTTGTAGTAAGGGCATTATATGGTGGCTATGGCAACTCGCTTGCGAAACAGAGTCTTCAACATGACTCTACACTCTCAATTTTCTCTTAGCCTTGCCTAAGGCTAAGACACAGATCTGCATAAGCCCTACACTGTCAACTTCCCTCTTAGCCTTGGGCAAGGCTAAGATATAATTTTGCTCAATTTAGTCCCCTTTGCATCTAAACTGGTTTAAATCTCCTTGGCTACTCCAGGTCAATTCCAACAAGCTCCCTATTCATCAATTCAACCCTGCAGTGGTGAAAATCACAAAAACAAGTTAAAAACTTCCAGTTCACTATAAATCGATATATGAAAGTATTCAAAAATCAAGTATAAACATACAATTTTTACTACTTTACAAAAATCTCCAAGCAATTTCACATCATTATTAAATACCTTATTTTCTATTGCTTGTCTCACCAATTTCCTTAAAATTTGAGAAGAAGAATGTCTTTCAGGACTAAAAGAATAAGATATAGAATTCGATTTTATTGGCTCAATGCTACATTAATCGTTTATTTTTCAGCTTAACTCTATTAAAGAGATTCAATTAAAGATTTACAAGCCTAATGCACGAAGATCTTAAAAGTTCAAAATAGTTTCAAGAAATTTGGATATTATTCTGTAAAATCTTTTATAGGAGTTTCTTGTACATATTCATCTATCATAAGTCTCTTCTAATGCGTAAAATAAGTTTTACATGCATTTAAATGTATTTGAAAATATTCTTTTGTTGTAACAGAAAAGGTATAAAAAAAATATATTAGAAATGTCATTAGAAAATGGTTTAAAAGGATTTTTAGAGAAGTGTTTAAAAAAGTTTTTCAAAGTTGTCTATTTTGTTCCAATAGAAGAGATAACAGAACAACCTAATAGCTTTTCACTAAAAGACAACAACGGCTAGTTTTCGCTATAAATATGAGTTGTTTTTAGTTCTTGAAGGTTTAGAGAAGTTGGAAAACCATATTTTCTCTTGCAATACAAGTTTTCACTTTATTCAAGCAAATTCCACATATTTGCACTTCATACATTATATTTTTTCTCAATTTGATTATAGCTTTGTGTTGTAATTGTTTTGTGAGGAATTTTTGCAAAAGATTGTGAGAAGATTTAGTTAAAAACTTAGAAAAAACTAATAAATGTTTTACACCTTTTATTTAGAAAAAAATTTGCGGGTAGAATATTCTAGGCTTGTAGATTGGTTTTGATTTTTGTGGAACGAAAGAGTTCTTAGTAGAGAGAAAATCTCAAGAGAGTGTTTTGGAGAGTGAAGTTAGGCAATAAGACCGAATCAACATAAATTAATTATGTTGATTTTTTCATTCTTCCTTCTTTTCCATTGATAACCTGGCCTAACTCATTGATCGACCCAACTTGTGAGTTCGGTGCTAATTGTTCGAACCTTATTGAACTCACGGTTCGACTAGTCCGGATAGCAAGGCAGATCGACTGCGCATCCTCGAGAGTCCGCCTATTTCAGATGCTCAAAGAGCTTGGCACCGAACTCTAGATGAGTTCTACCATTTTTGGCAGTAACCGTCCCTCTTTTTCACGTCTTCCTAAAAAATAGGGGAAGTGGGAAAAATGACTAAAAGTTGTAGGAATTCACCCACTATCCACGAAGGAAATATAAGGAAGAAATCGGGTATGTTTCAGATCATCTTCAACACTAGAAAGAAAGACAGTTTCACTTTTAACCAGAATATTCTCTGACTTAACCATCGGAGGCTCTCTCGTCAGAAATCCCCTTAGTCTTTTCGTATTTCTTGCAGGTTGCCTTGACTGTTGAAATTTCACCTGTCGTCATTTGGTGCGGTAAGCGTGAAATATGGACTTCTTTCCAGACCTTAACTTAAACCCTATGCCGTTAGAAACTCAGGTAGACTTCGCCACTCAGCCTGAAATACAACAACTCATCTCCACCAACAACGCCATAACCTCGACATGATATGTTCATGGTAATCGTGCAGCGGAAAAACGAAAAAAAACGATCATACATGTCATACAATTCCATGACAAGGATCGAAACATGCAATTTTAGGGTTTTTAAAACTTACAACTTTTGATGCCTTTTAAATCTTGAATTTGGTGATGACCAGCAACTAAGATAACTTTATCCGCCTTAGATCTTGATCACCAATGCCAAGGAACAGCCTTTTATACCACTCCCTCTATTTTCACACACACAATTGCACCGACAGCTTAAAATCGAGATTGCTAGCTCTCTTTTAAGATATTGTGTAATGGCTATGGTTTGAAGCTACAAAATTTGATTTTGTACTTCTATTAGGTTGCTATTACTACCCAAGAACACAAGAGAATGAGGAACAATCCTTTCTCCTTGTGAAAATTGGCCAAAAAAATTTTGTGAGAGAGAGATAAGTTCACGCCAAACCTAGAGAAACTAAGGTTTTCACGCCAAACTTAGTTATTCCTTAGGGTTTTATTTCTTTTCATATATATATCCTTATCTTTTGGTAAGTGTTTGATCTGAATTTTACCATCTCAAGATAATTAATTCAACTTCAATCACTTCCTAAAAATAAGTAATATATATTGATTTAAACTCCTTTGAATTTAAAATTTAAATTTAAAATAAAACACAAGATATTTAATTAAATAAAATCACTTAATATAAATAATGAACATGTGCCAAAATTCCTTGATTTTCATTTTGGAATTTCGGCCACTCCATATATTATTTAAATGATTTAATTTAATTTAAATTCTTTTAGACTTTAATACTCAATTAACTTAATTAATACAAGATAATTAATTAATTGAAATTAAACCATGTGGGCTGAATTTCTCTCTCTCATGGGCCAAGGTCCAATAGCATTTAAAATGCCCATTACATACATTAATTTGACTTTAATTAAAAGCCCAAATTAATGTCCAGTACTTTATTTAATTATTTTAAGCCCAATGCTTTGTGTACGATCCTATAGGTCCATTTAATGTTGGCAATGAATTAATGAATTAATTCAAAGGTTATATATATTCTCTAGCAAGATATTATAGCATTCCAAATTAAATGAAAATGTATATGGCATTTAGTGACCTAATGCAATTTTGCATAGTCCCTTACCCATAAATATCAGAATTAATATAAAGCATGGAACTAGTCATCCTTATATATATTAATTCCTTTCTTGATATTTCAGTGACACTGAACTCTCAGATAAATAATGATTACTCATTATTTCATCTCGGTATGGCCATACACTTTTCAGTTCACTGATCAAGTGGCCGATGATATTTTCTCTCTTATAGAGAGGGATAATCCCTTCACTTCTCTCATGCTCTCTAACATGAATCAATGCATACCCAATCATACCTGTACTTGTCACTCTGTTACGAGCACATTAGGTGTATGTCAAAGTACACAGTAATTCATAAAGAGTTTCATAGAGATTTTAGGTCTAAGAACTCCGATACAAAACTTGCATATGAGAAACACTTATGACTTGTACCATGTAGTTTTCTCATGAATGGATCGAATCCAGATACCATGTTCTTTAACATGTATCTATGATCTCTAATTGACACTCTTGTCCTAATGATCCGTAAGACAGAACTCATAATATCAAAGAGAGCATACTAGTCTTAATTCATTTGTTATTCCCATAACAATGACTGACTAGGGATATTTAGAATGAAGTCTCATTTATTTTAAGGTCTTACAACCATGTGCCTCACACATGATAACTTAAACTGAAACAACATTCTTGAATAGTTCTATCAATTGATATGCACAGGAATACAAAAGATAAAACAAATGCCTCACTTTATTAATTCAAAGTGTTTTATTACAATGCATTGGGGCTAGGGCTTACACTAACAATCTCCCACTAGCACTAGTCCCAATTGGGCATAGCCCTAAGATCGAACGCTCTCAAATGAGCTTCGTGTAGATTTAGACGCAACTGTTTCGTCAAAAGATCTGCTACATTATCTTCACTTGCTATCTTGCTAACCTTGACGTCCCCACGATCAATGATTTCTCTGATCAGGTGGTACCTCCTGAGTATGTGTTTGGATTTCCGGTGTGACCGGGGCTCCTTGGCCTGTGCGATGGCCCCGTTGTTGTGACAGAAAATTTCTAATGGATCTAGGATGCTTGGGACCACTCCTAATCTAGAAATAAAATTTTTAATCCAAACAACCTCTTTTGCAGTCTCACTCGCTGCAATATACTCAGATTCTATAGTTGAGTCGGCAATGGTTTCTTGCTTCGAGCTTCTCCAGCTGACAGCACCACCGTTCAAAATAAAAATAAACCCAAATTGCGATCTAGAATTCTGAGTGCTGGTCTGAAAAGCAGTATCGACATAACCTTGTATGACAAGCTCTTCTTGACCACCATACACCAAGAAGTGATTCTTAGTCCTTCGTAGGTACTTTAGAATCCCTTTTATAGCAGACCAGTGCTTCTCACCAGGGTCTTGCTAAAACCTATTGGTTATACTCAGTGCATGAGCAACATCCAACCTAGTACATAACATAGCGTACATGATAGATCCAATAGCAGATGCATATGGGATTTTACTCATATTGTCCCTTTCCTCTTTGGTTTTAGGGCACTGTTCTTTAGTCAAAGGAACTCCCAAAGCCAAAGATCCTTAACTCATAAATATATTCGGATGGATAAAGCCCGACGCATGCATTTCAGTTCACATGGTGGCTCGGAGATGGGGAGAGAAGGAGAGGATCCCGAAAGGTTAGCTTGGGATCGGGGAAGGAACAGTCGACACGAATCCAGGATGTACAGAGGAAGTAGTTCGTCCAACCATACATACACAGTTTCCTAGCATCAATCTGAAGATAGGAAGGAAGAGAGGTTCACACCCCTCAATATGAATATGGAAGATATCCTTGCCTGGATAAAGCCTAATGGAAAAGTTACTTGGCCTAGACCAATAAAGAAAGATCCCAATAGAGATCAGAACCTCTATTGTGCCTTTCGCAGGGATAGGGGACATGTGACAGAAGAATGCAGGCAGCTAAAATGAGAGATAGAATACTTGGTGAGAAGAGGAACCCTGGCACAGTTTGTGAAATAGGATGATAAAGCCAAGAGGCACAGGTCTCCTACACCTCCATCAAATAGGAATCGAACTGGTTCGAACAAGAAGATGCTAGCCGGTGTAATCCATGTAATAACAGAGGGAGGACAATATGATAAATCCAGAAAAAGAAAGGCAAAGGAGGTGTTTGCCATCAAAAGAAGCACTCACAACCCGATCCAAGTAGTCCAGTTCACAACAACTGATGGGTTCCATGTTAAACATCCGCACAGTGATGCACTAGTGGTCGAAGTAATCATCTGAAATTTTCTAGCCCAGAGGATACTAATTGATACAGGGAGTACGGTCAACTTGATCACCCTATAGGCAAACAAGGCCCTAGAAGTGTCGGAGAATCACCTTGAAGAAGTCAACACCCCTCTCATTGGCCTTTCTGGATAACCCATCAAGGTAGAAGGACTAGCAAATTTGCTAGTCTAACTGGGAAATGATGCAATAGTTTCGACATGCAATGCGAATTTCATGGTAGTTAACATTCCTTTGTCATACAATGTAATCTTTGGCCGACCTCTGTTGGCCACAGTCGATGCTTATGTGTCCATGCAGAGTTTGGTGCTTAAAAATTTAACGGGAGAGGGGATAGCAATATTAAGGGGAAATCACGGGAGACATACATGACCATACTAAAAGAGGCTAACCAGGCTCTTTCCTTTGACATGATGGACACACCGGACATAGAGGATCAGAAGGCCGAATAAGGGAAAGTGTTACAAGTAGTCGAGCTAACTCCTGGGAAAAGCATTCAAATATAAGCCAACAAAGAGGGTTCGGACAAGGAAGCACTCCTTTTCATTCTTAGGGAATTCATGGATATATTTGTCTGACAGCCCTTAGGCATTAAGGGCGTATCAAAATATTTGATAACTCACTCTTCGAACACTTGCCCAGAATGTAAACCAGTCAAGCAGAAAAAGAGAAACTATGCCCCAAAAAGACAGTTAGCTGTGGAACGGGAGATGAACACCTTGCTGGAGAATGGATTCATCATAGAGGTCTTCTACCTGAACAGGCTAGCTAATGTAGTGCTTGTCAAGAAGGCTACCGAAAAGTGGCTCATGTGTGTGGAATTTACGGACCTCAATAAAGTATATCCAAAAGATAGCTATCCCCTGCCAAATATAGATCTCCTAGTGGACTCCATAGCTGGGTTTGAAGAGTATGCCTTCCTCGATGCATCAGCGAGCTACCATCAAATTCCAATGAATCCAGCAGATAAGGAAAAAATATCTTTCATCACCCATCGAGGTACTTATTGTTACCGGATTATAGCTTTTGGACTTAAAAATACACGTACTACATATCAGAGATTGATGAACCAACTCTTTGCTAACTAACTAGGAAGGAACATGGAAGTATACGTGGATGACATGATCGTCAAAAGCAAGATCTCTACGGATTTGCCATCTGAACTCAGAGAGACTTTCCTTACTCTAAGGAGAGCGGGCCTCAAACTGAACCCAGAGAAGTGCGCCTTTGGGGTACAGTTCAAAAAATTCCTTGGTTTCATCATATCGAAGCGAGGAATAGAAGCCAATCCCGAGAAGATCTGGGCGATCCTGGATATGGAGTCCCTAAAAATAGTTCAGGACGTACAAAAGCTTAATGAAAAAATCACAGCTCTGGAAAGGTTCATCTCCTGTTCAGCCAAACGGTGTTTGCCATTTTACTAGGTGATTAAGAATTTAAAGGGTTTCAAATGGACGAAAGAGTGCCAACAAACCTTTGAGGCCCCCACCACACCACCCTTGCTCAGCAGACCAAAGGTTGGTGAAACCCTGTATGTCTACCTAGCAGTCTCTGAGGGAGTGGTAGGCACAATTTTAGTACAGGAAGAAGAGAGCCAGCACTTCCCAGTCTACTACACAAGCAAAGTCTTGTGAGGAGCCAAACTGAAGTACCCCATCCTAGAGCTGCTGGCCTTCGCATTAATCACCTCTACGAAGAAGTTACATCCGTACTTCTAAGCCCACACAATTGTAGTACCCATCAATTCCAACCTGAGAAGGTGTTGCAAAGACCGAATGTCTCAAAAAGGTTAACGGAGTGGGCAACCTTCCTTGGTGAGTTCGATGTCAGGTATGAGCTGCGCCAAGCAATAAAGGCGTAAGTCCTAGCTAACTTTGTGGTAGAATTACACACACCAGTTCCCGAGAAGGTGAAGGAGGCATGGAAGTTGCATGTTGATGGGGCCGTTTGCTCTAAAGGGGCTGGAGCCGGGGTTTTACTGATGAGTCCAGGCACAATCTACATTAGGGCAATGGCACATCTAGCCTTCCCAACTACAAACAATGTGACAGAGTATAAAGCCCTATGTATTGGACTACAACTGGCAACAGAGGTAAAACTTGACATATTAGAGATTTTTTCTGACTCATAACTAGTCGTCAGCCAGCTAAAGGGAGTGTTCGAAGTGAAGTAAAGCTCTATAGTATGGTATAAAGAAGTGACGATTGCCCTCCTAGCCAAACTTGAAGTAGGAGGAAGTACTTGCCCAATGACGCAGATATCCTGAGCAGAGAATCAAGAGGTAGATAACCTGGCAAAACAAACTTTCCTCAATAGCACGGTACAGAACACTGACATCATTTATCTAACAATATCGCAGCCAACTTATGAAACCTATTAGGTCTGAGTACAAGAGCCATT
Source organism: Excoecaria agallocha (assembly GCA_037975025.1). Lineage (NCBI taxonomy): Eukaryota > Viridiplantae > Streptophyta > Magnoliopsida > Malpighiales > Euphorbiaceae > Excoecaria > Excoecaria agallocha. The sequence continues at coordinate 5,903,892 of CM075821.1, read as the reverse complement.
GGACGAGTGGCACCTCCTCTTTTATCAGTATTTGACAGCAAAAACTCTACCAGAAGATTGTACACAAGCTTGAAAGATAGTACAAAAGGCGAGCTTATATGCCGTGCTCAATGAAAAGCTGTATAGGTGATCTTTCTCAAATCCTTGGACTCTGTGTGTAAGTTGTAATGACCCTCAGTATACCCTAATAGTAATATCACTAATTAATTATGAGTGTTTATATTTAATTAAATATAAACATATAAAGAAGGACCCAATTGCATAGCTAAAGGGTAAGTTTTGGGGTAAAAGTGAAAATAAGAGAAATTAAGGGATTTAAGGGTAAGATCTTCTTTCAAGTGACATGTGGACCTATTAGAGAGAAAAGAGAGGGAGATATTTGGTGGAGGTTGGCCGGCCAAACAAGGGTCTTCATCTCCATCTTTATCTTCTCTATACCTCTAAACTCTCTCTCATCCTCTCTCTCTTTAGATTTCTTTGAATTAGGGAAAGGAAAAAGAAAGATTTATCTTAGTTTAATATTAAGGTAATCTTGATTCTTCTTTAATATGTATTGTTCTTTGTTTAGCTTGAGTAATATTTATGGTAGTGTTTTATATTATAGAAGGAGAATCAAGCAAAAGGAAAGGGAAAGAGGCTCTCTAAGGTTGAAGAAGAAGACTTGGAGCTTAGTAAGGTATGGGAACTTAGGGTTTTCTATGTGTGTAAAAGTTTATGATTTGTCATGAGAAAGATCATGAGTGTCTCTCTCATGTGTTTTGTGGATGATTATAAGCTTGGAAGTGGATTAGAGTTGATAATTGGTATGGTTGGGTTGAAGATATGAAATATGTCTTAAAGATTATTTGAACAGTCTGTATGCTTTTGCTCATATCTTGAGCTATAGTTTTCTAAATGATGAAATTCCAATTGGTATAGAAACTAGACTTGTAAACCTTGATTTTGTTAGAAGAGACCGAAATCTGATTTTCACTGCATGATAATGAAAATTGGAATTGAATTCTGACTGTGGTTGTGAATGTACCCTTATGAACAGTCTGTGGTTTTTCTTAAATATCTAAAGATTTACAGGTCCTATGAGGAGATTTTTAATGCTTTGGAAACTGGAAATATAGGCTTAAAACTTTGTAGAAGATATTGTTTTCAGAAAAATTCGTTTGGGATGTTGAAAATGAGATAAAATCTGAGTTTTGAAATGAGTTTATGTGGATTTTGAGCAATAAGCTTGGAGGCGTTCGACTCGTCGCTTTTCGTCGCGAGCGCGACTAGTGTCGCGAGTGCGATAGCAAGCGGCAGCTTTGTGTCGCAAGCGCGACTTCTGCCGCGAGCGCGACATCAAAGAATGCTCACATAGGCCATTGTTCTCTGTCGCGAGTGCGATTAACGTCGCGGCCGCGACATTTGTCGCGAGCGCGACAATATGCATTTATGTTCTATTTTAATATTTGTATTTTTATGACTTCAATTGGGATTTAAAATTTGCCTAAACCCTTCTAAGCTTATAAATCATCCTGAATTACAAGTTTACAGTAAGGAATCCCTTTTATTATTAGATTCGCTAATAACAAAAAGGTAAGTTCTATTACCTTAAATGAGTTTATGCATGCGTTATTTCCTTGTAATACAAATAAATGATTGTTTGACAATAAAGAATAGCAATAAATGATAGTAAATTTTCCTTGCATTTATTAATGCTATAGTTGTATATGTTGATACAATGTCACACGATATGAAAAGTAATTGAATTAGGCCTGCACTTAAAGACTTGGTTGTGGATAGATAGGCATGCCTATAGGGTTATAGTTGCAGCTGCTATAGTCTGACTCTTATGAGTCCACAGTTTGTCTTTATATGAGACTATAGTTCTGACCCAATGGGTCTACAGATTTAATACCTTCGGGTATTCACAGATTTGATACCTTTTGGTATCTACAGTACCCGTTATCCACTCCCACAGGAAATTAAGCAGGCAAATGAATAAAATAAATGAAGTATGTACACATTTGATGAATTATATTAAATGATCCATTGAATTACCAGTTCTTTTATTTTTCATGATTCCTTTACATTGCACTGTCAATAAGTTATTCATTTACACTACAATGGCATGCTTGTGGATAATCACTATGAGTGGTTATCAATATACATATGCATACATATTAGTTGTTCCCCACTAAGCTTTATAACTTAGCACGGGTGTTTATCCGTGTAGGTCAGCAGGGTAGGACGTTTGGTCAGGGACAAAACCCACAATCTCCAAAGCCGACATCAGATTAGGAGGATAAATTTTGAAGTATGAAACTCTTTTTGTGTCTTTTGAGATGGTTAAAGATAAATTTGTATGTAAAGTCATGTAATTATTAAGTTATGTATATGATATCCTCTAGTACGATAAAGCATAACCTTAAATCCGTCATGATTGGTATAGTATGTTTATAGGTATGTTTATATATGCATCAATAACAGATAATTCATAAAGAACTAACAGGATTAATAGAATTGATAAATGTAATTAGTAATAGTAATTAGGATTATCAAGTATAGTCCTTACATAAGTACGGAAGAAGGAGAATATATCTTAAATGAGATCCATAAAGGAATTTGCAGAGCTCATGAAGGAGCACAGACCATAGCTCGGAAGGCACTCCTACAAGGATATTTCTGGCCCACGATGGAGGCAGATGCCAAGGCACTAGTCCAAAAATGCGACAAATGCCAAAGATTCACCAACATCACACACAGCAGCTCAGCGAAGCAAAAAATGATTCAAAACCCGTGGCCCTTCGCCCAATGGGAAATTGACATACTGGAACCTTTTCCTCCAGCAGTCGGTTAAAAAAAATTCCTAATTGTCGCCGTTGACCATTTGACCAAATGGGTGGAAGCCAAGCCCCTCGCCACAATCACCCCAGCCAATATCATAAAGTTCTTGTAGAAGAATTTGATCTCTAGGTTCGGTATACCACAATTCATCATCTTGGACAATGGTAAACAGTTTGATTGTCATGCTTTCAGAACTTTCTGCTTAGAATTGAACATCCAGCTGTGTTTCACATCAATCTACCATCCCCAGTGTAATGAGATGACCAAGGTCACCAACAGAATCATTCTATTCGGGTTGAAAACATATTTGGAGGAAGCCAAAGGACTCTAGACAGATGAACTTAACAGCATGCTTTAGGCATACCGAACATCACCCCGGATAGCAATTGGAGTAATGCCCTTCTCCTTGACTTGTGGAATAGAAGCAGTCATTCCATGTGAGATTGATGTTTCGAGCTCACGGGCCTCCCAACGTGATGATGTAAATGAAGCCAATCTACTTTACCAATTAGATCGGTTAGAAGGATAGAGAGAGCACGCCCAAATACAGTCCGCCACCTATAAGTAGAGCATGACATCGTATCACGATCGAAGGGCAAAACCAAAGTCATTCTATGTGGGACAATTGGTTTTGAAGAAAGTGATATCCACTCAGACGGCAGTAGGAGTTGGCAAGCTCAACCCAAACTAGGAAAAGCCATACATCATTTGTGAAGCTACAAAGGCCGGAGCATACAGATTAAAAGACTCCGTTGGTAAAATTCTGCCACATTCATGGAATGTTTCAATCCTTAAGCTCTACTACTAATAGCTCAGAAGTTTCCTCTCTTTATTTTTTTACAATAGTTCGGCATTTTTGCCACTTCAGTTTTAATATTGACAATTGTACTTTTGAACTCATCGGCGAACACCGCTCTCCGAGCACAGTCAAGGAAAGTCGTTCGAATCATTGAGCAAACAATACTCTGACTTTAAGTCTTGTGCTTATACTTTAATACAGTTCGGTAAAATTGCGATTCTAGGCAGAATTACCAATCAAGTTATTTATCGAGCCAAGTTTGGTGTTGTCGCCATTTCAGTTTTCATCTTGGTAGTTGTGCTTTTTTGGGCTCATCGGCGAACACTGCCATTCGAGCACATCCAATGAAACTTATCTGGATCACTTAGCCAACGATATTTTTCTTTTAAGCCTTGCGCTTATGCTTTAATATGGTTCAAAAAAATTGCTATTCACTTATTTATTTTAGGCAAAATCGCCGATCAAGTTATTTATCAAACCTACAGCTCGGTGCTAGTCAAGCAAATTTTTACTGTCTTCAAGGGATATTGGTCCCGAAATTCAAAAAAAAGGAGAGAGCATCAAAAGCTCGGCAAATAGGAAGATGAAGCGAGTTTTCATTAAAATTTATGGAATACAAAAATCGAGCTATTTCTCATCCGGATACACTTTATCCATCCGGGATAAGTCCAACTCATGATATTTTTCCTTTACAGCCTTTGAAAGTTTAGTGCCGTAGGCCAAACACTTTTCGGCCACTTGCTCTACTTCCTTTTCCTCCTAGGCCGACAGCTGACCCTCCAGCTCTGAACACTTCTTCTCCAGCTTCGCCTTCTCCTTCTTTATCTTTTTAAGTTCTACAACAAGGGCTCGAGCATTCTCTTTCTCCTGGGCAGCAGATGCCTCCAGCTTGAAAGACCTCTTTACAGCCTCATCAGCCTTTTTTTTCAGCTGTCGAAGTCTTGAAAAAAGACTCGTTCAATTTAAACTGGAGATTAACAAAGGTTCAATTAGCTTGCCTCTACTTGCCGATGATCGCGCCCACAATCATCAACCCCTGCAAATTATGTCAAAGGAATAAGAGAGTATAGACAACCATAAGACAAATAAACGAGCTAAAAAGGTACTACAACTCACCTCTACTTGATGCCTTTTCATAACAATAGAAAGCTACTCGACATTCAGCCCGCAAAGGGGAGTCACCTCCCTCAGCACATAAGACACCATATGTGCGAAGGTGTTAAAATCATCGCTGTTGAAGGAATAAAAACTCCCTTGCTTTTTCTAAAACTGGGTGACCTCGAACACCAGCATCAGGATATCCTTCTCGAAGGACTCTTTGTCGTCGGACCCCCTACCACTAGAACCGCCCACTTTGGGCACCACACCATGCTCCCCAGAGGTCGGAGTGCTCACATCGAGCTCCATGGGCTGAACTCCCCCTAAAGGCTACTCGTCAACGATCTCTATAACTATCCGATCACGAGCAACCTCCACTATTAAGCCGGAGACAGGCTCGGGCACAGCAGGAGAAGGGTTACCGGCTGCCGTAACAGCAACTTTTTGCCTCTTGGCCAGCATAAGCTCGGCCGCTGTGGGCTTACCTCCTTTCTTCATAGTTGAAAAAATGAAGAAAATTAACAACACGATTAGCAATGCCTAGTAAGGTAAATAAAAGGCTACCTTTCTTCTTTTTCCTCGGAATGAACCCAGAGTCATAAGGGCCCAAGCTAGATTCCTCCACCGAGCTAGAATCATCTCTTCCTCCTCATCCAACCATAAGCCATTGTCGTTGCGGTTCTCGAATCGACTCCAGGTAGTTTGGATAGGGAAGTCCTTATGCAGATTCTCCACGAGGAAGTAACGGTCCTTTCACTTTTTGAGGCTGTCTGGATTACCAAAAAAAGTGTCATAACCTGCTCGGGCCTGTATATAGTTGTGGTCCTCTGATCCAGCTCGTAACCCAACCATACGAGTAGCTCGAAATAACTTCGATGTTAGGTTGATGTCGTGCTCCACCACCCAAATTTGCAAAGCAGAGAGAATGCGCCAGGCATTTGGGTGTAGTTGCCTAATGGATAGGTCAAAAAAGTTGAGTACCTCCACCTCAAAAGGGGTTAGGGAGAGACGCACCCCGGCCTCCAACTGTGCCTCATAAATCGACAACTTGCGCTTATTGGTAAATTAGGTGTTCGCCCTCTGGAAAGAGCTGGGTACACTAGCAAAATATTGCTCTAAAGACGTCACCTTACTGAGCAAAATAGGGAGCTTGTCCTTCCTTACAAAAGAACTTACACTACCCACTCCGGGCAAATGACAGAGAGTCTTTCTCGAAGAAGACGAGGTTACCGACTACTTGAACTCAAATAGTGGAGCTTCACCAAAAGCAGATCCACCGCTGACATTGAGAGCGCTATCAACCAAAACCCTTTCTCCCTCTCTCTTATCGGACTCCTCAGAAGCACTCATTGTCGAATAGAAGGGAAGAAAAAGATGAGGAAAGCGACAAACCTGTTTCAAGTTCATGGATAGCCAAGAAAAAAGGGGGGAGGGTAGGAAGTAGCAAATCACAGAAGCAAAAGACCTTCACACGCTGAAATCTCTACAGAACTTAGCCTAGAGCAGAAAACGTTAACACAGACAAAAGGAAGAAATGAGAAATGGAGAAGGAAGAGGGCTTAAATAGGAAATTGGAGTTCATCGCGGACTGTACACGTGACAGATGATTTGCATCAACGGTCCTGTTATTATGAAAGGGCACGGGAAACGAAGGATAATTGCAATAAATAGCAGTCGTTACACGACAAAAGAGGAGGTAATTATGACATGCCTTCAATGCCCCGGTCAGAACTAAAGCGACGCCCTCAGTAAGCATGGCCGAACAAGGGATCACAAACGGACATAAATGTCCGTGCTGTGGGGGAGGGGGGGACTTATGATAACCTGGCCTAACTCGTTGATCGGCCCAAACTCGTGATGAACCTAAGAGTCCGGTTCTAATTGTCCGAACCTTATTGAACTCATGGTTCGGCTAGTCTGGCCAGCAAGGCAGATCAACTAAGCATCCTCGAGAGTCCACCTATTTTAGATGCTCAAAGAGCTCGGCACCGAACACTCGGCAAATCCAGCCATTTCTGGCAGTAGCCGTCCTTCTCCTCTACGTCTTCCTAAAAAATAGGGGAAGTGAGAAAAATGACTAAAAGTAGTGAAAATTCACCTACTACCCACGAAAGAAACCGATAGCAATATAAGGAAGAAACTAGGTATGTTTCAAATTATCTTCAACACTGGAAAGAAAGACTGTTTCACTTTTAATCAGAATACTTTCTGACTTAACCATCGGAGGCTCCTTCGTTGGAAATCCCCTTGGTCTTTTTGTGTTTCTTGCAGGTCACCCTGATTGTTGGAATTCCATCTGTCATTATCTATTATGTTTCTAACATTTGTTTTAGAAGTTCTAACTTTAATCAAGCAATTATTGTTCTAGAAAAATATTTATAAAACCCAGTTATGAAAGCAAAACACAATTTCTACAACAACAATACTTTTATGAAATGGTATTTTATTTAACAATAGATTTGTGTCTGTTTTGCATATATTCTTTACATATCACATACATTTGGTTTGAATAGAAATATAAATAGAATACCTCTATCTCAACTAAATTACAAATCTTGTGTCCATAATACCTGGATTTCAAATCCTAACGAAACACTGAATAAAGAAATTGTGAGGTGACTTACCAAATATTTTCACTGTCTCCTGGAATTTACATTAACCATGAACCCTCTTTTTTTTTTTTGGCTAATGTATCATAAGTTTTGATTTAATCAATTATCGGTTGATATAGTCTCATTTTCAGTTTACAGATTTCTAAATTGCATCTAAATTAAACATTGTAAACAATCTACAAGGTGTACATATTTATACCCCTAATATTTAAATTCAAATAATTGTCATAATACATAGAAATTCAGGCATAATGTACACATAGGTGTTTATAAAATTGTAAGTTAAACATCCAAGAAAATTGTATAATCTATTTCTTTTTCTATATATATATTTTTTTATATTGGATTTGTAGTTAGTGCATGAAAGCCCATTAAAACAGGCCTATCGGGTCTAGATTTTATGGAAGTGAATCGAGCTGAATATATTTGGTCAGTTCGATTCACTCCTCTTATATAGTTCGGTTTTTGATATAATAAAAATCCGATTTTCGATTTATTTATTTATTTGATATAATAAAAATTCGTTTTATTCGACCGAGCGAATATAGTTCGGAGTACTAACTTTTATTTATTTATTTTTATTTTGCTCTCTCTGCCTAATTCGTAATCGAAGGCTCATACTTTCCGGCGGCATTCCGGTGATTATCCCAGTCACCATCGGAGAGGTAGAATCGCACCATACTTCAACTTTGCCTCTGAGATTGTTTTTCTCTTTCAGCAATTTGTAAGTAATGTTCATGGCTTATTCTGTTCTAATTTGTTTAGGTCAAAATAGTTTTGTATCCCAACTTTGTGTATTTATGTAAATCACTAAACTAGAAATATATAATTTATTCTTTTGAATTCTTTTTCCGTAATTTTTTCTGCTTCAATGAATTTTTAGCTGAGATTTGTTTGATTCTGTTTTTTTCTTTTGATTTTTGTTTGTCTCCGCCAAATTCTTACTGTGAATGTTTTAGCTCCATAATTTTGTTCGTTTCCATGTTAATTTTGAAGCTATTCCCACTGCACTATTGAATTCGTTTTCAATCCAATTTCTTCTCATCCTTTAATGTCCCAAGTCGTTTAGATATGAGAGTTGAGATGTTAGGTAAAATGTTTTCTGCATATGCTGGAAATCAATTTACAACTGTATTTGAAATGCTTACACATTTATTTAGGAACAAAGAACAGAAATTGGACTGATAAGGCAATTAGTTAGGAAAGTGACAAGTCAATCCCAACATTTATTTAGGCATACCAGATTTAGGTAACCGAAGTATTTCAGAGAAGGAAGTGCATATGGAGATTATAAAAAATCACAATTTTGCTGTTTTTTATACTGGATATTAACATTTCTATATTATTTTTTCTGCGGTTGTATGAGGAAATAATGTTAATAAGTGTCCTATAAAAATGAAGAGTAGAGCATTGATGTGTTTAAGTCATAATAATTTGATTAGCTGGTATATCTTGATGAGGTTGAATTTGTTTTCGTGGCAAAGCGGTTGAAGCTTTATAACTATTTTAGTTCTGGGTAAATTTTTTTTCAGTTGTCTGTTCTTTTACAAATTTATTTTGAATTGTCTTATCATTATGTTGTCTTTGTCTCCAATTCCATGTGATTTTCCATGTGATTTGATGTTGTTACATTGTACATGTTCTTCTCTTCTATCTCCCATTGCCTATGTGTGATTTTGCTGTGGGGAAATCAATTTCAATGCTTTTAACTTTTTCAGAACTGAAACTGTATTATTCATGGGTGCAGATTCGTAACTGAAACTTGCGTTGATTCATTCTCTATGCACGTCATGTCAGAAAGTGCCAATAGTAAACCTGTAAGAAGTGATGATTCTTCGATCAAAATAAAGGTCTTATTCTTTGCTCGAGCTCGGGATTTAACTGGATTGACTGAGATGCCATTGGAGATTTCGTCTGGTGCTACTACCAGTGGCTGTTTCAATGAGCTTGTGGCTAAGTTCCCGGGCTTGGAAGAGATTCGTAGCTGCATAGTTCTTGCTTTAAATGAGGAATACACAACTGAGTCAGCTGTGGTTAAAGAAAAAGACGAGTTGGCAATAATACCCCCCCTCAGTGGTGGCTAATTATTCTTGAAGGTTGTTTTTCAACCTTTTAAGAAGCAAATATATCTTAATATAAGTATCGCGTTGAACCTTTGAATGGAGATTAATTACTGTTTTATGTCAGTATGGACTTTACGTTAAATTCTCTGTTTATTGTTGGAAAAACTGGCATCAAAAGTCATCGTTTTTTGTAGTGCAAGACGGCAGCATTTTGTGAGAATTGGGGACTGTGCGGTTAAAACAGCTGAAAAATGTGACTTTTTTGTTTCGAAATGCATTTGGTCGGCACTGTAGGGCCACGTGACATAAAATTATTATTTTTGGTTCTTTTTTATTTATAATTTTAAAGTAAAATTTAAATTTTATATATATGTTACTTTTAAATTTTTAATATAATTTTATTTATTTTTTAATTTATTTTTTAATAAAATTAAAATTAATTAAATTTAATAATTTAATTTTAATTACGTAATTTAATATTAAATTTAAATTTGTTTATTATTTTTTAATTTTAATGAAAATAATAAAAATGACTGATAAAAAAGAATAGAAGGATATTTTTTTGAAATTTTCTTGGAAGATCATGTGCTCACACTTTCCTTTTTCAAAAACATATTTCCTTATATATACAATAATTAAGTATTTAATATAATAGAGAATTTTTAATTTTTTTCATCGGATCTGTTAAGTTTTTTCATATAATCTATAAATATAATTCTTATAACTTTTTTTTATTCAAATCTAATTGGATCTGCTAATGATATATTTAACATATAAACTGACGCAAATCTGACTTAATCCTCTAGTTTATGATCCGTTTGATCTTAACTAGTTTATGATCCATTTATATTTTTATAATTTATAAAATATTTTTATGTAATATAAATATAAAATAATTTTTCATAATTTATACATGTATAATTTTTTTAATAAAAAATTTAAAAAATAAAAAATAATGTCATAAAATTTGCTCTATTTATGATCTAATTCTGTTTATAAACTATTTAGGTTATGGTTACAATCCAACTTAATCTATTTATAACCTGTAAATTTTTGAGCTATTTATAACTAAATCAATTTATAATCTAACACATCATGACTGGATTCGATTCTATTCGATATAATCCGTTTGTCTTATCTAAACTCTCACCATAAATTTTGATTTTTGAAAATTTACATTAACCATTAAAAAAAATAATAATTGTAAGAAAACAACAGAAACTACAGCTTGCAAGAAAAGGAAACAATTGACCGGACAGCCAATGAAGTAACTGAAAATCATAAAAAATAAACCAGGAGACTCAAATTAAGAATTATACATGTTAAATGAAGCAAGATCAGTCTTTTGATGCCATTATTCTAACCACCTTTTGGTCAAATGCAACACTGCGAATTTGTAAATTTCCTATTGGCTTTTGTAAATGCAATTGTTTATGATTTGATTTATGTTCACGCCCACGAGACATCATGTGAAAAAATTCTCGACATTTCTATTTTACTGTGTTAAATTTTACTTTTACAATTTCAATTTCAAGATATTTTGAAAGCAAAGTGTCCTATTTCATCAACTAAATCATTTATTTAGAAATTAAGGGATGGAATGACTTAATTAGAGGTGTGAGTCCAATTCAGCATTTTGATCATGATTGACAACCTTTTGGTTTAGAAAAACTATAGCCATTTCTGATTTGTGTTGGTGGGTGGTAAAATCAAGAAAATTTGAAGTTTATTTATTTATTTATTTATAGAGTGGTGACTCTAATTCTTACTCTTTCCGTTTGCAAAGCTACTGCATCAAGCGATCATTTTCAGCAATAAATGTAATTAAAAAAAAAATAAACTACGATTGAAAATAATTTCCTCTTAAATTGTTTGCTCTTATATATTGAAAAAGAAATTGCTTAAAAATTCACTACAAATTCAATTGTAAATGATTTTTGTGACTTAAAAAAAGAGAATTTTTTTATATGTAAAAATATTTGTTGGAATGTATTTTGTGATTATTTTACCAACTGCCAATATATTTTATATATTATCCCTTTTATTTATCGCAATCATGTAAATTATATAGAATTTTGTCGCGGTAAGCTTTATTCTAAGACATTTTCGAGAAATGCAACAGTGTGAGATTGTAAATTTTCTATTGCCTTTCTAAATGCAATTATTTATGATTTGATTTATCTAGTTTGGTTTAGAAAGAAAAGAAAGATCTTTTCTTGGTGCTTCGGTAATCGGCTAAATTTTGATGTTTTCCTTTCTAGGTTTCTTTATTTTCCTGTAATTGGCTATTCCCATTAATGTTGTTATCTCTATTATCTCTTTCATGGGAAAACTAGAAAGAACAATAACAATAACCCATGTTTTTAATTAAAAATATAAGTATAGATACTGTGATCCGAGACAGTTTAGATCAAAGTTATCTAATGATAAAAAATAGTATATTACTGATAACAGATTCGGATCTCGAAGTTTTGATCATAGATTTATCATTTTCTCTTAAAGATTTTCATTATTCTCTAAATACTTTTAAACATTTTTTAGCTTTTTAACAAGATAACCAAAAAACCCTATTTTTGGACTGATAGTGGTGATAGAGGGGCGGCCGTCTATGGGTTCTCACCTCCAGAATGGTGTGAATCAGGGCTATTATGGAAAATCTGAGGTCTAGCGATGAGGGATGGCCTTCGCTCACTCACAGATGCCCGTTCTTGGGTCGATACCCATATTTTCCCACATTTTTCAGGAATTTCAAAAGGAGAAATGTTTTGGAAAAAGATTAGGTCCGGATTTTGGGGATTTTATCTCCTAATCTGGCAATTTTTTAGTTGTAATTGAATTGAAACTCTCTTTTATGTACATAAGCAAAAATTTAGGGTTTTGGAAGGGGGAAGAATCATTATTCTTTGAGAGAAAACCATTAGAGAAGGAAGAAAATTAATTTCTTTTTCTCTCTAAAAGGTTTATGCCTTAACAATTTTCTTGACACACACAAAATGAATTTCATACTTCTTTTAAGAATCACAGAACACGATTCGGTGCAGAGATTTAGACTTCAAAAATCATAGTCAGAATATCTCCTGAAATTAATATTCTAGGTTCATTCATATTTTCTCTCTCTACGATTTATTCACTCAATTGAACCAAACGGAACAAAATCAATATATAAAATTAAATCAACTAAACTAAAAAATCAAAATAATTAAGCTAAATTAGGTCAAAATACAAGCAATTTAGTTCGATTTTTCTGACTCCTATGCGATTATATATATCCACAAAGATCACCTCTGGTTGTTTGTGTATGCGATTGGGAATATATTGTGAAATCTTGTGGAGCACAATGTTCTTATTGACAATCACATAGCCATGTTGTAATTGCTGAATAAGCAATGAAAATCCTGTTGCTTTGTGCCTTTGTCTATTGAAGGCATTTTCTTTTAAGAAAAAACCTAAAAAGTAAATTAGACAAAATGTTCTAAGAAGCTAAGGAATCTTTTGTCGATTTCATGGATGAAAATCAAACGTTGCATATGCTGTTTTTTTTTTCAACTATAAATGTCACTTGTAAGCATCAATTTCAAAAATTTTCGTATTTTTAATAAAATGTTGGTCAATTTCTGAAGGTTTGAATACTATTCTTTTTTCTAAAAGTAGCACATGAAAAAAGCAAAACTAAAATAAACCTTCACAGAAAACAATATACTCTTTTGACATGGATATTTGTCTCTTCCTCTATTTTACCATTCAAATTATTTTAAGCTAAAACTTAATGGCAAAAACAGTACTTTTACTCACAAAAATGTTTGAAACCGTGCGGAATAAAAGTTGAAAGTTAGATTTATAAGAGAAAATAAAAATAGAGCCTAGACCATATACATAAAACATAAAATGCAAATTCAATTAGGCATATGCAGATACTGGATTCTGAGATAACTTCTGTCAGGATTACCTAATGAGAATAATATTGCTTATGAATAGATAAGGAATAGAAGAACTATGGCTATCTTAGGGTTTTAGGTCAATTTCATTTATGATCACTGAACTTATTTCTAATCATTCAAAAGTAACTGATTTATTTTTCATGACTTAAATATCTGAACTTATCACCTTTTTACAGAAAAGTCATCTTGACCGATTTTCGGCGATTACTTTTACTGAAATACTGACGTAACACATTACATCATATGCCTGGATATATGTGGCACGACACGTCAGTAGTCATGTTACCGGAAGAGGCCACGTGTGTTTAAAAATGTGACGTGTTGACGTGTCGTGTAATATAACCTTTTTCGGTAATGTGGTTGCTGATGTGTCATGTCATGTGTGTTCAGCCATATGCCGTATCATGCCACGTCAGCATTTCGGTAAGAATTATCGTCAAAAACTAATTAATATGATTTTTTTTATAAAAATGTGATAAATTCAGTAATATTTAAGTTACGAAAAATAAGTTATTTATTTTTGAACGATTAGACATAAATTTAGTAAGTATAGATGAAATAAAATTCAGGATTTTAGGTCCTCAAAATATCTTTTTGCGGGCTCTCCCTAAAGATTTTTGTTTTTAAAAATGTTCTATTCTTTTTTTGGACTTTGCCCTTTTCTCTCTTTGGCAGGGTGGGAATGCGCAATTTGAGAGCTTAGAAATGACTTAGAGATAAGTTATGACCTTAATCTATGAGTTAAGGCTGTGACTCACCCCTGAGTCATGCCTTGAGCTCCTTTCTTCATGCTCATGCTTGCCACCTCTTGCCTGCAATTCGGTATGAATCAAGGGCGTGACTTAGTGAATCAAGGCCGTAACTTATCCCGGGTCACGATAAAAAGGGTATTTGTATTGAAATTTTTTACATTTTCAGTCGCGAATGTGACTTGCTGAGTCAAGGCGGCAATTGAGATTGTTTTCAGATAATTTCTAGCAATTTTTACAGTTGATAGGGTGTAAAAATCATATTTATTTTCAACCCTTATCTGGACCATTTAATGCTCATGTTGATTTCCTTCCTCCTTTTTGGAGGTTATTTAAATGCTTGCCACATCACTTTTAAAGTCCACTCTTTGAAAAAAAAAAACACGAAAAAACACACAGCCTAAAACTTTGTGCAACTCAAGAACGAGAAGCAGAGGAGAAGAAAAAAGGAAAGAGGCCAAAGGTGCTTGAATCCTTTGATCTTGAGTCAACGAATTCTAAAGGTAATAACAAGGAGTTTAAAATTTTCGGATCTAGTGTGAAAATTCATATTTTATTTGTAAATAACCAAGTTCTTTTTTTATTGATATTCGATTTTTTGTGTTAATAATTGTTAATTTAATCTTGTAATTAATCTTAGTTTTATCTTGTTTTTGGCATATATTTGATTGTTGGAATTATTTTTGAGTGAATTAAGTGTTAAATAAGTTGCATGAAATTTACTATTTATCAGCTTCTTTCATACTCTGTATTTCTACTTCCATAGCTTGATTTCTACCTAAGTCAAGTTTTCTTTGTGTAAAAATGAATTTTAAGAGGTTTTGATCATTTTTAGTGCCTTATTGTGGCTATTTTTGCTATTTGGTGTGAAAATGGATTCTTTAAAATCGGGACTGCATCTTCTAGGCCGAGTCACGGCCTGACCAGGGCGACTCAAGGCGAGTCACGGCTATTGACAACGCTTGTCTAGGCTTCGCGTGCTCCTCTGCTTTTGCTTCTGCCCTGCATGTTTGCATGATACTTGTTATATTGGCCACCTTTTGCGTACTAATGCATGTATAATTTGTTTGACCACCTTAGTATAATTTTCTGTTTATATGCTGAATTTATAAATTATATTTGTTCTTATCTGCTTTATGTTATAATTCCTTATATTATGCTTATTTATTTTGTATTAAATATATAATATGTGCTTCATATATATATGCTTCATATATATATATATATGTGTGTGTGTGTTTGGTATTATTATTGTTTATATATATATATATATATACGCTTTAGCATTCGTGCATTATACATGGTGCGAGAATTAGGTGTTTCTTTTATATTTGGTACTTCCTTCGGTTTTTTTACCAATTACTTTTATTGTTTTTGAAGCAGATGCCACTCTTGTCATATTATTTAATGTAACAAGTATATATAGATACTTACAGAAGATGAAGTAATAGAATAATGTAAGAGATTTATAATACATAAAAGACTACACTAAGCAGAGTCCTACTGAGAGCACGAGATAATCCTTTGGTGAGAACATCAGCCACTTGATCAACTGTAGAAATATACCGAACAACTTAGGACTTGGAACGAACCTTATCCCAAACAAAATGAAAATCAATCCCTAAGTGTTTACTGTTAGAGTGAAAAATAGGATTAGCAGTAAGATATAAAGCACTCAAATTGTCACACCACAGCACGGGAGGAGCAAAAAGACATTGACCAATCTCACGTAAAAGCATACTAAGCCAATAACTAGCTTCAGACGTCGTAGAGGCAATCGCTCGATACTCTGCCTCTTTAGAGGATCGAGACACAATGTGCTGCTTTTTTGAACTCCAAGAGATCAGATTGGAATCAAGAAATATAGCATAACCAGTGGTGAACTTCCTGTCATCCAGATCACTATCCCAATTTGAATCAAAATAGCAGAATAATTGATCAACAGTTGAGTGATAAAACTGTAAACCATGCATAGAAGTACCCTTCAGATATCGCAAGATGCATTTAACAGTAGATCAATGATTGAAAGTAGGAGCATACATGAATTGGGAGACCTTCTTCACAGCAAAGTCAATGTCAGGACGAGTAAAAGTCAAGTATTGTAGACTGCCAACAATACTATGAAAAAACCAAAATTTGAAAAAGGGTCACTATCCTATAACCGCAAAGTAGTCAATGGATTAACAGGACTGGAATAGACTTGCAATCATGTATTTGTGCCTTCTTCAAGATACTATAAATATACTTCGATTGGTGTAACGAAATACCAGAGTTGGTCCAAAGAGCTTCAAGACCAAGAAAGTAAGATAACTTCCCCAAATTTTGAATACTGAAGGTATGCTCAAGAAAGTGAATAAGACGTTCCATCAGTGAGGAATCCTTCCCAGTTAATAACAAATCATCCACATAAATAAGGCAATACAATCGAGTTGAGCCCTTAGTAAAATAATATAAGGAAGAATCGAATTTGGAGCTAGTAAAACCAAATGAGTGAAGAGTGGTTGTCAGCTTCTCATGCCACATACGAGGTGTCTGTTTCAGACCATAGAGAGATTTGCGAAGTTTAAAGAGAAAGGCCGATCGAGCAACATCAACAAACCCAAGAGGTTGAGCCATATATATCTCTTCCTTTAAGTCACCATGCAAAAATGCATTGGAGACATCAAGTTGAAGAACATTCCAGTGCAGAGAAACAACCATTGATAAAATTACCTGAATAGTACTAGGCCGCACCACAGGACTAAAAGTTTCATTAAAGTTAATACCTAATCATTTATGAAAACCTTTGGCAACTAAACGAGCTTTATAGCGTTTAACAGAACCATCAACATTAGTTTTGATTTTGAAAACCCATTTGCATCCAACCATATTAGCATTAAAAGATGGAGAGACTAGTACCCAAGTGCCATTGGCTATTAAGGCATTATACTCGGCAACCATGGCTTGATGCCAGTGAGCATGCTTGGCTGCCTGAGCATAAGTGGTGGGATCGAAAGTAATGACATTAGAGTTTAATACCCGAGGCTTCAAAGAACCTATTTGTAATCGAGTAACCATTTTATGTTGCTTGGGGGGAGTTGTAAGTGCCTCTAGGAGAGGTGAAGATGGGGGTTGAGCATCAGATGGTGAAATAGGTGTGAGGCAAGGGTCACTATCCAAAGGGGCAATAGGTGTGGAGGGTGGACTGGTGCTGGCATGTGGCCGCATGTTTAAAGAGGATAGGGTGCACGCAAGCACGAGTGTTTGAGGGTGAGTATGCTCGGGTGACTGCGTGGGTGTTTGCTGGTGTGCGGCCACTGGAGCTGGAACTGGAAGGTGGCACGGCTGCGTAACTTGAAAAGGCTGGGATTGCGCGGGTATGGGTTGGAAGCTGGAGGAAAAAAGACATAAGAAGGGGATGCAGTCTGGAATAGAGGGATACAAGTGCCTTGTTACAGGAAACGCTCAAATGGAAAATCTTACTTATTAAAAAGAACATGGCATGAGATATAAAGTCTGTTGGACACAAGATCAAAACACTAAAAACCTTTATGAATTTTACTGAAGCCTAAGAATACACAAAGCAAAGAACGAGGAGAAAGTTTATAAGACATATAGGGACGTAACCAAGGGTAGCACAAACAACCAAACATTCGTAATTAAGAAATATTAGGCTGAACACCAAAAAGTTTATGAAAAGGTAAGACAAAGTTGAGAGAAGCAGTAGGGAGGCGATTAATAATATAGGTGGCAGTATTAAAGGCAAAAGTCCAAAATTTAATGGGTAACTTAACATGTGTTAATAAGGTTAGGCCAATTTCAATAATATGGCGGTGTTTACGTTCGGCAAACCCATTTTATTCAGGCGTATATGGGCAAGAGGAGCGGTGGGCAATGCCATTGTCAATGAGATAGGAAGATAAAGCACGGAACTCTCCTCCCCAATTGGATTGAAAAACTTTAATGGGATAGCCAAAATATTTCTCAACAACAAAATGAAACTTAATAAAAGTAGACAATACATCAGACTTACGTTTGAGAAAATAAATTCAGGAATATTTGCTAAAATGATCATAGAACACAACATAATAAGAGAAACCATCATGAGACAAAATACAGGATGGATCCCAAACATCTGAAAAAATTAATTCAATCGGTTGTTTTGCACGAAAATTAGACTAAAAAAAAGGTAAGCGGTGTATCTTGCTTACAGCACATGCATGGCAAAAAGAAGTAGTTTTATTAGAAACAGAAATTAAATTGTTATCTAAGAATTTTCTAACAACTGGGGAGGAGGCATGGCCAAGGTGAGCATGCCACGTTGACAGAGAAGGCACATTAACTTGAACAGGAATAGAAGACAAAGCTGGAAGGTAATATAAGCCATTCCTACTTCGGCCTCTGAGAAGAACCTCCTTCGTTGCCAAATTCTTAATAAAAAAATAATTAGAGCAAAATTTCACAGAAATATTATTAGAAGAAGTTAATGAGCGAATAGAAACCAGATTCTGTGAGGTGTAAGGAACATATAAGACATCCTAAAAATACAAAAGCTCACCATTAATAGAACAGTTAAAGGAACCAACAGAATGTATAAAAAGTGTGGAATCATTACCTAAAGTGACTTCTTCAGGGCCAGTGTACTCAGAATGAATAGCAAGATTATCCATATTTGAGGTAAGGTGATGAGTGACACCGGTATCCATGACCCATGGCTGAGAACAAAAGGTAGAGGCAGTGGTAAATTGGGAAGATGGTTTAGGTTGGGAAATATGATCTTTGGTGAGTTTGGGAGATGGACATTGGTGTGCAATGTGACTATAACCCCTGCAATTGTGATAGATAATAGAGGTAGTATCAAGAGGAGCAGCTAGAGTAGAGAAAGTACCGAAAAATCGGGTCGGTTGAGAATGATTTTGGGAAGAATGAGTGAAGGAGTGCCCGCAGTGGCCTTTACCACGGCCACGACCCCTCCCTGAAGTATCCTGGCGATGAGCAAACTGTGCACTAGGTGCAAAGGAGTCCACCCTATGATCTCTAGCCAGCTGTGTTTCTTCATTCAACAATAAGCCATACAAGTTGTCAAAGGTAATTGGTTCAAGCCTAGCTTCTAAGGCACGAACAAAGGGGCGATATGCAGACTCCAATCCAGCTAAGATACAATCAAGAAAGTCTATGTCTGCCATAGGACTTTGTAAAGCTGCCAATTGATTATGTAAACCCTTGGCCTTTTGCATATAGGTGGTGATACTATCATTCTCACGCTTGAGGGTCAATAACTGATGATGATAATTGCAAATCTGTGGTTGTGAACCAGAAGAGTATGCATGATGAAGCTTTTCCCATGCTTCTTTAGCAGTGTTAGCCCCAACGATTTGAGGCAAAATAGATTCGAAAATAAATGCAAAAATTCAAAAAAGGATTTGACAATCCTATTGTTGCCAAATACTGAATGTAGGATCGTCCTGACCATCGGGTAATTGAGTTTGAGGTGATGCATCTATTACATGAGAGTATAACCGATATCCCTTCAATACCAGGGACATCTGAGTGAACCAAAGAAGGAAGTTTTGAGTGGTTAATCTCATCGACAGCTGATGGGAAATATTACCAGAGAGAGGATTGCTAGAGATAGTGGCGCTAATGGGTGAGGAAGTAATGGTGCTGGGAGAGGAGACAGAGGCAGTAGGGCTAGACATGATGGGTGGAAAAAAATTAGGTTTTTAAACCACAGTAGGCTCTGATACCATGAAGCAGATGCAACTATTATCATATTATTTAATGTAACAAGTATATATAGATATTTACGGAAGAAAAAGTAATAGAATAATATAAGAGATTTATAATACATAAAAGACTATACTAAAGAGAGTTTTACTGAGAGTAGAACTCTTACCTATTAATTTTTATTAGAATTAAGAAATAATAAATAGATTTAAATTTAGTATTAAATTATGTAATTAATATTAAATTATTAAATTTAATTGATTTTAATTTTATTATAAAAAATAAATTAAAAAAATAAATTTAATTATATTAAAAATTTAAAAGTAAAAGATAAATAAAATTTAAATTTTATTTAAAAATAATAAATAAAAAAATAAAGAAAGTATTAATTTAAAAAAATTTTAATTTTTTGATGTCACAATAAACAAATTTAAAAGGATAAGATGTTAAAAAATGGTAACTAATTTGCCCTTTTTCGTCAGAGTGGACTTCACGTCTACATGTGAATTTTTTGTACATAAAACGGCACCCGTGGGATGGATCATATAGAAAACAGTAGTGTATGTTGTTTTTTTGTCGTGTAAAGCTGCAAAGCTGTGGGGTCCACCTCTGCTGAAAAACTATAGATTCTTTTGCCGTTTTCTATAGAATGCTTTTTTTAATAAATATATGTCGTTTTCTATAGACCAACTCATAGCCCTCGAAGACACAAAACACCTAAAAGGAAGCACTTGAAAAGAGACCTGCCAACCACTCCTTAACACCATGTAAATAATAGCTATTAAAATCGAATCGATTAATTAAATTAATTTAATTATAAATTGATAGATTAATTAATTAATTTAATTATATAAAATTAAATTAATAAAAAATTAAATTAAATCGAAAAAATAAAAATAAATCGAAAAATCAAATAAAATTAAATTTTAACTGAAAATTATAAAAAATTATATTTTTTGTATTTTTTTTACCTCCTATATATATATATTTTCATTATTTATTTATTTAAAAAAATTAATATTTTAAATTTTAAATATATCATTTAATAATTTAATATATTTATTATATATTTGATTTATTGTAATTAAATATATGTGTATATATATATTAAATTTTTATTATTTATTTATTTAAAAAAATTAATATTTTAAAATTTAAGATATTACTTAATAATTTAATATATTTATTATCTATTTGTTTCATTGTAATTATATATATATATGAAATTTTCATAATTTATTTATTTAAAAAAATTAATATTTTAAATTTTAAAGATGTCACTTAATAATTTAATATACTTATTATCTATTTAAATTTATTGTAATTAAATATAATTATACTCATATATGTAAGGTTAATATTTTTTGTATTTGCTTCATTAGTACTCCATCTAAAAAGAAATTTTTTTTTCATAATATGATTGTATTTTTATGTTTCTAATATATAATATTCAAAAATTCATAATTAATTACTTGCAATAATAAAATTAAAATTATATTTTATAACTTATTATTAGAATATATGTGACATATATTAATGTTTGATGGATATTTTTTAATCTTTATACAATAGTATTTATAAAATTATAATATTTTATAATATTTTAAAAATAGAAAAAAATTTGGTTGAACCGGTTGAACCACTAATTCCTAGTCTTATCGGTTCTTTATCCGACCCGATTTTAATAACATTGTTGTAAACCATCTGCTTTGAGTTTTTTGGCAGTAACTGCCATCCTTGTCCAAGCCTTGCAGCATCTGTTAAGGTATTTTTTCAATTCAATTCGATTTTTTTCGATTCAATTCGGTTTTTAGTAGTTGAATCAATCGGTTGGTCTGTTGGTTCGCGATTAAACAGGCCGATCCGGTCCGATTTTAATAACTATGCTAACTCCTATAACAAAAATACCTTAACAATGTGATCCAAAAAATTAGAAATTATATGACTGAATATATATGCAGTTCAAAAAAAAAAACTAATAATAATTGAAGATAGATGCATTGCTCATAAATTGTTTACTTCTTCTTCAATGGAATTTTAACACTAAAACTAATATCAATGATTCTTTATATACTTCCATTACATAATGAAGAGTATATCTTTCCTTTTTACAATGTAGCCATTGCCTTAGAATAATAAGAATCCTTTATCAAGAAACATTAATTTCAGGGAGGAAGGTGCATTTAGCTTTCGCAAACTATATATTGATAGTGTACTGTGGCATATATAGACAAGTTTACAAACATGTGACCGACACAAGTTGCTAGAAAAATAACATTAATGTAAATGAAGACCATATCCTTTAAACATCTCAATCCCTCATGAAAAGGTTTATTCTTGGCATTTCAACTTAACTAAAATGTTTATCTAAAAAGGTTTAGAGAGTAAAGAAAGGTCGTCAATTTGAAACATCAAAGAAAAGAAAATAATAAGTTATCAAGGAGAAGAAGCCTGGGCTACTGGTTGAGTGCTTTGTTTTCGGTCTCATTTCTTCTTATTCTGATGCTGCTAGAGGCCTATTCCATTTGATGACCTGACTCTTGTTTACATGCCTTCAAATATCTGAAGTTGGACAGAGATTGCATGTAAATTTGATTGATTGTAGTGGCTGTGGATTGGCCGCCGCCATGCTATTAATGCTTAACCTTACCAACCGCCGGGCACAGAGGAGCAAAAACCCTAAGCTAAACTTGATGCTACCTGTTTCATTGAATATGGCTTCACTACAAATATTTTATTGAAGTTACGTAAGCCCTAACATGAATTTCGGAATTGGAATTACATAAATTTAAGGCGTCGAGAAGCTTAGAAAATGGAAGAGAAAGGAATAAGAGAAGAAAAGAGAAAGCAACCTAAAATAGCCAAAAGATGTGCAGCAAGAGAATCTGCAGTTTTTCCGGGGAGGCGGGCCCCACAACCTAGCAGCTTTACATTACAAAAAAATGGCATATACTTTTGCCGTTTTCTATATAGTTGGGCCCACCGATGTCAACCCTGAGACAAGTGAAACGGTGTCGTTATATTTGGAAAAAAAATAAAGGGGCAATTATAGGCACCGTTTTATGTAAAAAAACATCCAAATATTGACATACTGTCCACTCTGATAGAAACTGGCACAGTATTTGCCATTTTTTAACATTTCATTTTTTCAAATTTGTTTACTGGAACATAAAAAAAACTATTTTTTTTTCAAATTAACACCAAATATAAAAAAACCGTTGTGAATTGAGAATGCATCATGTATTTTTGTTCATTTTATTTTATTCACGTTATTTGGGTTAGTTAATTCATTAATTAATTATTATTTAGTTTATTTATTTATTAACCATTATTACCTTTTGTCACAATTTTAATATTTATTGACACCCATATATTCCGGATTGGGAAGGAGAAATTGGTGAACTATGGTGTGGGAGCTACACTGCTTTATTATTTCATTATTTGTTATTATTTGAGCTTGTATCTTATTCTTTTATTTCCTTTTATTGTGTAACGTGGTGTAATAATAAAAGTTTTTTGACCGCTTAATTAGAAAACTCACACAAAAATATTTATACTAATTGATTGAAATTTTTATTAATAAAACCGGACCAATGTCCTTTTTTTATACCTCAAAAATCACATCCAAATAATAACTCTTTTCTTAAAAATGTAAGAGATTTATGTACATAGATTGACATGGATTTTCCTAATAAAATGGGATTACTCATTCCGGTTTTCTCAAAATATGCATGTAATAAATTGCCTTTTTATAATAATTACATTCGGGAACCAATATTCCCATTAAAAACAACATCCCAAATAAATCACTCATACAGCTTGTCGGCATGTTCAATCAACAAAAACCTGCAAAATTTTAAGCCTTAAAATGTTGAAAATGATATACATTTTTCCATCAATTTAATTGAGCTAAAATTGCTCGACATATTAAAAATGGCACATATTTGCCCTCACTATTATGTAATTAGCTCAAAGAACTCTAAATAAGCAAACAAAACATCCATTTTAGACTGATTGAAGTCACATAGTTTGCCACATATGCATGTAGATTGATATCCTATTTTAATTCTCGAAAAAATTGTTAGAATATCTTACTAAAAGACATTTTTCTTTTATTTATATTGAGTTCGATTATTTTGACAAGTTTACCATCAGAAATTTTAACCATTTTCTGAGAGTTAAAATACGGTGCCAATTTACAGTACATAAGTGACAAGTTTATATACTTAAATTAGTCTGTCATGTGTGTTTTTGTTTGTTTATCTGGAGTTCAGTAATTTTGAAAAAGTTTACCATTAGAAATTTTAATCATTTTCTAAGAGTTTAAAATATGGTGCCAATCTACAGTGCATATGTGATAGGCTTATATGACTTGAATCAGCCCGGCATGTGTGTTTTCGTTTACTTATCTGGAGTTCGATTATATTGACAAATTTACCGCAAAAAATTTTAATCATTTTCTGAGAGTTAAAGTATGGTGCCAATCTACAATGCATTTGTGACATGCTTATGTGGCTTGAATCGGGCCATTTGACAAGTGTATCATTAGAAATTTAATCATTTTGGAGAGTTAAAATGTGGTATCAATTTACCGTATATATGTAACAAGTTTATATGATTTGAACCGGCTTGTTATGTGTGTTTTCGTTTGCTTATTTAAGTTATATTATTTTTAGTGGTAAATTTAAACTAATTATGTAATAATAAGGGTAAATTTGTGCCATTTTAAATGTTTTGATGTAATTTTGACTCAATAAGTACTTAATTACACCATATACAGCACATTAGCAGTAAAGTAGATCATTTTCTCTTAAAATAAATCAAGTGGGCTAGATGTAAATAATATTTATTTTTTTGATTGCTTGTTTAGTGAGAAATTAAATTTGAAATATGGCATGCAATCAACCTTCTTTTTAATTTTGATTAGGTATAGATCACTTTTTATTTGTAAAGTGAATTATAAAAAGGAAAATAGTGAACAAAGATTGTTGTTATGGGAAGATAAATAAAGATTGATATTTAGACTTATTGAATAAATTTTAAATTTAAAATAAAGAGATTAACAAGGATAGACGCAAATGCATTTGTCATTAATCACTCTATTAAAGAAGCAACGCCCACGAGCACCTTTTCCATATTTGGAAATGCAGCCTCTAAGACATTCTCTTTTGTGGCATTTTCTTGCGTACAATACTCTCTCGCACTCCCCAGCAACATGCACCAACATTTGCTCCATATCTACATTCACAATTACAAATTAACAACTTTAATCATCAATTAATTGGGGTACACTTGATCTATATGTTATCGTACTCATTTTTATCCCAATTACAATTTTCTCAAAAAAAAAAAAATGGTCATTTTTGTCAATTTTTTGCTTTTAAATGCAGCAGCAAAGCAATTAATTTTGTCGCTAAATGTATCGGAATAAAGCAATTTCATCTTATAAAAATGATGACTTGGTGGCATTTTTTTATTAATTGTCGTCTAAAAAGAAGGCATTTTCTTACAATTTCATGCAATTTAGTGGCGTAAAATGACTACAAAACATTTATTTTGAAAAATCTAAAAGCAGAAAATGACTTTTAACAAATCAGAGACTGTTCATGCTTCTTTTGTTTCTGGTGAAATTATACATGAAAAGCTAAAAAAGCATATAGATAAATTAAGCAAAAACCTTACTGTAAAGTAAATAAGGCAAAGGCAATGGAGTAATTCACGTGTGTATTTCCAGCAGAAAAACAGAGCATTAAATACAAGTACAAAACAACAAATAGACTTGTATTAGAAGTCTAACACTCTCAGATATGCATCTAAATTGATAAGTACAAAGAATAAAAATAAAAATATTTATTCATTAACACCCCCCTCAAGCTGAGCTGGCGGATTGTAGAGGCGAAGCTTGGCACAATGAGACTTGAATAGGGCGTGACCCGATAGTTTGTCATTATATCAACAATCTGATCAGAACTTTTAAGAAACCGAATGTGAACTAGGCCCAATCGAAGCTGATCTCGAACAAAGTGATAATCAATATCCACTTGCTTAATGCGTGCATGAAAGACTGGATTGGAGCATAAATAAATTGCACTCACATTATCACACCAAAGAGTAGTAGGTTGGGAGAAAGAACAACCAAGTTTGCGAAGTACGGTGACCAGCCACATGACTTCGGCAGTGGTGTTGGCAAGAGATTTGTATTCACTTTCAGTAAAGGATCTAGCAACCGTGGGTTGTTTTTTGGAAGACCAGGAAACCAAATTCTTTCCTAAATAAATGAGATAACCACCAATGGAACGCCTATCGTTGGGACACCCTGCCCAATCACTATCAGAGTAACAATGAAGAGAAAAATCAGAATTTTTAGAGATGGAAAGACCAAGAGTGCTTGTGGCATTCAAGTAACGGAGAAGACACTTGCAAGCTTGCCAATGCACGTCAGTTGCACGGTGCATGAATTGAGCAAGCTTGTTAACACTGAAGGAGATGTCAGGCCTAGTGAGAGTAATGTATTGAAGGGGCACCAATGACTTATCTGTATTGCTCAGCTGATGAGAGAGCCATTCCCATGAGTTTGCTGAGATTAGGAGAAGTAGCCATAGGTGTGGGACAACCTTTAGAATTATCCATGGATGTAGCCTGGAGAACTTCATTAATATATTTGTTTTTGGACAAAATAAGGCCACTAGCTACCTTGGAAATTTCAATACCAAGAAAAAAATAGACGTCTCCTAGATCTCGAACTGGAAAAGCCTTGTGAATGCGGGTTATAAACCAGGATAGCATGCAGCTCGAAACTAGAACAAGTGGCAAGGATGTCATCCACATAAATTAAAACAAAGAGTTTGTGATACCTTAAATGAGAATAAACAAGGAATGGTCTGCTTGAGAAGGACGAAAGCCAAGTGATAGCTTTGATTTTAATGTTTGTTTTCAGGATAATTTTGTGTGTTTTAATATCTCATCTTGCATGCTTTTAATGTTTTTAGTGTTAAAATGTTTTTCCTATGTTTATTTTAGTTATTTTGATAAATTTAGAGTTTTTTGGGTGATTAATGGTAGTAATTTGAATTTTGTGCAGAAAATAAGTCGGAGTATGGCTGAGACAATTTGTCCTGGCTGTGTCCTTTACAGAGCTCAAAACTCACCGTTTCACCAATAGTCGCGGCTGAGACCAACTGGTCCCAGCCCTGGCCAATGCAGCCTGCAAAGATGTTTTGATCCAGAAGTTTGCGTCGGCTGAGACAAAAGTGTCCTAGCCCTGTCTAAAGCAAAGTACTACTCTGTCTTCTCATGTCTCAACTGAGACAAAAGTATCCTAGCTGTGTCTTTCTGGATACCTCTATAAAAGCTGCAGAGTTGTTCGTTTTAAAAGAGATCTTTTTAAGGTTTCATATAGAGGCTATTTTTATAGAGAGAAAACATGCAATTTTACATCTAGAGAGTTTTTCATACATAGTTTATAGCTTTACTTGTAAAAATCACTCTTTTAGATTAGTTTTACTTCAAAAACACAAAAAAATAGCCTTGGTTCAGCTTACTTACTTCAAGTTACAGCTTACAATCAAAGAGCAGTTTAGAGAAGGAGAGAAGGAGGGCTATCAACTTCAATCTTCAACTTCAAATGGATTTTATAGTTTTTACTTTTACTTTATTTGTCTTTTACATTATAGATAGTGAGTAGTCTTTTAGTTGCTTGGGGATCTTTGAATTCCCTACTCACAATGTGAATATTGAACATATTTAGATTTATACATGAATGGATGGTCCATTTCACTATTACTTATGTGTATCTTATGGTTTTTCAATCTATCAAGTTATCTTTCATGTATGGATGAATGATTTTTATCATATGTCTTTGATGGATATTGAGCTTAGTGGATTGGATGATATGAATGATTTTGCTCAGTTTTTCTATCAGGATTATTGTCTATTTTAGATGGCTCCAGAATGGGACTCTAGATGTGCAGTATTTGTGATTTCAAGACTAAAGTGTGAAGCGAAATAGATGGGTTTTAGGTTGTTTGGCTCCGAAATGGGAAAGCAAACCAAACTTAGGATGTTAGACCCGTGTTTAGGCTAGTTATTGGGTTGGCTTCAGAATGGGACGTTTAGCAACTAGAATAGCTGGCTCCGGAATGGGACGCTTGGGTTAAGAGGGTTATCCCAAATTCATTCATGTATGTTTTTAGGTAAAATTAATTCACAATGGGTATGGGGTGGATGAGTGAACCCGAGCAACTTTTCCTTATATTTATTTTTTACACGTGTTAATTTCTCATAATTTAGCTCTTACTTGATTTACTATTAGTTTAAATTTAATTTCTTCCCATCGAACATTTTAGCATTTAAAGTCTTCATTTTAGATAGCCATAGCACAATCATCAAACTTTTGGGAATTCTTTAACATACGATCATTTGTCTTAACTCGCACATACAATCCCTAGGTACGATATTCGATAGTCTTAAAAATACTCCTTTTATTACTTGTCGATCTAGTATACTTGCTAGGGTCACAACAAGTTTTTAGCATTGTTGTCGGGAACTGGCATTATTTGTGAGTTATGATTGTTGCTTGTATGTGTTTTCTTTTTTTTTTCTTATTCTATTTTCTTGATTCTTTTCAGCTGATAGTGGTGCATGAACGGAGTGAGACGAGAACAATTAGCACCCTTTGATCCTGAAATCGAGAGGACCTTACATTAAAGAAGGAGAGCCAATAGAGGCAACAATATGGAGAACGATCCTCCTCTTGATGAATTTCCTCCTGAGAATAAACAATTGCCGAGGGCACATAAAGAAATGCCAGGGATACGAAGAGAAGAGGTGCATCGACAAAGGACTATAAGGGATTTGCGCCAAGGTGGAATGAAGATTATCGAACAATTATATTACCAAGAGGGATACAATTTGAGCTCAAACCGGCCACCATCACTATGGTACAAAGGAATTAGTTCTCCAGTTCGAAAGTAAAAGATCCCGCTCAACATATTGACATATTTCTGAAAGTCAGTGACACGGTTCAAATTATGGGTGTTCCTACCGATGCAGTAAGATTGAAGTTGTTCCCTTTCATTTTAATTGGAAAAGTAAGGAAGTGGCTACAAATGCTTTCAAGCCAATTAATATGGTAATGGGATCAGTTGCAAGAGAAGTTTTTGATGAGGTTTTTTCCCTCCAACCAAGACTACAAGTATTTGTAACAGTATAATGGGCTTCCATCAAATGAATAAAGAGTCTTTTCATGAGGCTTAAGAAAGGTTTAGCAGATTATTGAGAAGCTATTCGCACCATGAGATAGTTGTTTACCAATTGATGACCATATTTTATGCTGGAGTTACACCTTAAACAAAGTCATTGTTGGATGCAGTATTTGTAGGGTCTTTCTTAAATCAGTTGCCTGAGGAAGCTTTCCATATGTTGGATGAGATGGCGCCTAATAATTCTCAATAGATTGCCCCTAAATCAGTTCCAATGAGACAAGGGGTACACAATGTAGATGAAGTGACATGTATATCACTCCGATTATACGGAACAGTACATGTATATCGTAAAATTTTTTTTCTTTTAATTAACATTTAATTAATACCAAAATTCGATATTACCAATTCTTTGGGTATTCATTGACCTATAACTGTTCCGGGTTACTATTCACTTAATAAAATTTCGGCATTATAACGGCTGTAATTGCCTAGCCTCCTGAAAAATCAAACAATACACAGCCTCTCAGAGGCACAACACTTCTATAACAATCATTCCCTTACTCCAAAGTCTCCATCAAAACATCCAATAATTCAAAACATCTCATCATCACAGACATACGTATATGTTTACATAACTTTACATATCCACATATTTATACATATTTGTCATTTATATACATGCTAAAGTCTTCATAATTTACATAATAACAAAAGTTCTTTTCTTCCACTTTATGCATCACTGCTCCTTCCGCGCT
>CM075821.1:5721510-5873946 GCA_037975025.1 Excoecaria agallocha | reverse complement strand
ACATTGTTAAAGGTATAATTAGAGTTGGTAAAGAAAGAGTTAAGCGGTTTAAAAGTGCAAAATATGGCTGCGGTTGCTCAAGGTAGTGGACCAATGGAAACTGGGCAAGGTGTTCAAGAAGGTGGAGTTGTAGGAGATGTAAATGCACTAAGAGATTATAGAAGGAATGATCCCTATAGTAATACATACAATCTAGGCTGGAGCAACAACTCGAATTTCTGTTGGAGGGATGGAAATCAACATGCTTCGTCTTCTTAACCACAAACAAGAGCCCCATTCAACCAAAATGCCCACCACAATCAAAGCCAATCGTATCAACCTCAAGCCCACACTCACTACCAAACCCCTTATCCACCAAACTACCATCAAGGATAAGGCTCTAATCAACCCTAATCTCAACTATATCACCCACCGGGATTCCAACCAAGGCCACTCATTCAAGAAAAGAAGCCTAATTTAGAAGATATATTTACTAGTTTCATGAATAGCCAACAATAATTTATGACGGGCCAAGAAATAAGATGAAAATCTCAATAGTAGTGGAATCGAAATCAAGATGCTTCCATGAGGAACTTGGAGATACAGATTAGGCAATTGACAAATTCTTTTTCTACAAGGCCAGTTATAACTTTTTCCTTAAATGTGGACCATAATCCCAAAGAGGAGACCAAAGCCATTACATTGAGAAGTGGCAAGGAGGTAGTACAAAAAGAGGAAGAAGGTAAATCACCAACTTCATCATCTTGTAAGGAGGAGCCGACATGGAAGGTAAGTGATTCTAATCCTAAAATAGAGATAAATGTAGATGCTCCAAAGAGTGACAAAGGAAAAATTATAGTGAACCCAACCATAGAGGATCTTGGCATAAATAAATTGTCATTTCCTACTATAGTTAGGAAAGAAAAGAAGAATGAGCAATTAGCTAGATTTCTAGAAATATTTAAGAACTTGCATATCAATTTACCTTTTACTGAAGCCTTAGCTCACATGTCCAACTATGCTAAATTTATGAAAGAACTTTGTTCTAATAAAAAAATTAGAAGGGTATGGAACAGTGCAATTAACAGAAAATTATAGTGCAATTATCAGGAACAAGATTTCAAAATAGATGAAAGATTCAGGTAGCTTAACTTTACCCTGTGAAATTGGTGAAACTTTTGTTGGAAATACCTTGTGTGACTTAGGAGCCAGCATTAACTTGATACCATATTCAATGTGTAGGAAACTCAATTTAGGCGATCTCAAGGAGACAGGAATGAGACATCAACTTGTGGATAGATCAATGGGAAAGTCAAGAGAAGTGATTGAGGATCTATTCATGAAGGTAGAAAAATTTATTTTTCCCATGGATTTCGTAGTCATGAAGATAGAGGAAGATAGAAAGGTGCCACTCATTGTAGGGAGACCATTACTAAATACGACAAAAGCATTGATAGATGTTCATGGTCAAAAGGTCACCATTTGATTCAACAATGAAGAATTTATGGTGGACATGAACAAGGCTCAAAAGCATACATCAAGTGATTTGGAGGAATTGGTCTATTTCATGGACAAGGTGGATGTAGAAGAGACTCAAAAAAAAGTGTTGCTAGATAATCCATTGAATTTGAGCTTGATGCATTCTTTGAAAAATGAAGAATTGGATGGAGGAGAGGAAAAATTGATAACAGCTGTGGAGAAGGACTGTGAAAAGGAGGAATCAAAGCAAGAAGGGACCACTCTAAAAAAGGGAGATTCTAAATTTGAACTTAAACCCCTTCCTTCTCATTTAAAGTACATCTTTGTAGAACATGAAGCAAAGCCATTAATTATCTCTTCTTTGTTATCGGGTTTTGAAGAGGAGATGCTACTTGAGGTGCTGAAAAAGCACAAAGAAGTAACAGGATGGGAGACGACGGACTTAAAGGGTATCAACCCGAGTTACTACACTCATCGAATTCCTATGGAGGAAGAACGCAACCCGGTAGCTCAACCCCAAAGAAGGTTCAATTCGGTTATGCAGGAAGTTGTAAAGAAAGAGGTACTCAAATTGCTCGATTCAGGTATAATTTATCCAATCTCTGATAGTAAGTGGATTAGTCCCATACAATGTGTTTCTAAGAAGGGGGAATGACAGTGGTTAGGAATGAACTTAATGAACTCATTTCGACTCGTACAGTTGCGGGTTGGAGAGTATACATAGATTATAGGAGACTGAACCATGCCACTAGGAAAGATAATTTCCCATTGCTATTTATAAACCAGATGTTAGAGATGCTAAAAGGAAATAGATTTTATTGTTTCTTAGACGGGTATTCAGGATATTTGCAAATACCTATAGCCCCTAAAGATCAAGAGAAAATTACCTTTACTTGTCTTTATGGCACATTTGGCTATAGGAGAATGTCCTTTGGATCATGTAATGCACCGGCTACGTTTCAGCGGTGCATGATGGAAATTTTTCATGACTTTATAAAAAAATTTATGGAGGTATTTATGGATGATTTCATCATTTATGGGCTAGATTTTGAGAGCTATTTAAAGCATCTTGATTTGGTGCTAAGTAGGTGTGAAGAAACCAATTTAGTACTAAATTGGGAGAAGTACCACTTTATGGTAAAAGAAGGCATTGTGTTAGGGCACAAAAGTTTTGAGAAGGGGATTGAAGTAGACAAAGCCAAGGTAGAAGTTATAGAGAAACTCCCACCACCAACTAATCTTAAAGGAGTTAGAAGTTTTTTAGGGCATGCAGGTTTTTATCATAGGTTCATAAAGAATTTTTCAAAAATTACAAAGCCTCTATCCAATTTGCTCATGAAAGATGCTCCTTTTGAGTTCATTGATTAATGTTTGTTAGCTTTTAAATTGTTGAAGCAAAGGCTTATTTCAGCTCCGGTAATGTAATACCCCTAATGGTACCCTAAGAGGGGTAAATGGTTATTTCTAATAAGACAGAGTTTGATTTTGTGGTTAATTAAAGGGAAATTATAAATTAGGGATATAATTGAAAAGTTAAAGTAAAATTTTTATGGTAGAAATGTAATAAGTGAAAGGTTATAGATTAAAGTAAGAAAAATAAATTCAAAGAGGGACCAAAATGAATTTTGCCAAGATTTTTATTGAATCACCAATAAGAATTTGACAATTGGGAGGCTAAGAAGGAGAGAAGGAAATCTGGTTTCTTCCTTTCTTTTGGCCGGCCATACTTGGCCATAAAAACTCATTTTTTTGTTTTATTCTTCTTCTCTTCTTTTATTTTTTCTCTTCTCCTCAATTATATGAAAATAAAATGATGCTTCAAGGAAGGTAAAGGCTATATATGGTAGAGATGATAAACAATATAAGAAGAAAGCAAAGATAGCGAGGATGAAAGGGAAAGATAAGGAAGAGAGAGAGATTGGTGGAGCTTATTACAGTATGGGAACTCTTCATTATTTTTGTGTGTGATTTATATGCATATGATGTTTGTAGTTAGATAATTGATGTTATAAAATGTTATTATCATGAAAAAGTGAGGTTAGACTTGACTAGAAACCGAAACGGGAAGTTTTGTTGAAGATAGGGAAAAACTATTTTAAAGTTTACTTGACCATTCATGAGTTATTTGTTGATATCTTGAGTTCCCGTGACTCAAATTGAGAAATTCTTATTGGATATAAAACTAGACTCACATATCTTCATTTCATATGAAGAACACAGAACTTGAATCAATTTTCATGATAGAGAAAAATAGGCTTGAATTTGGGTTTGGATGGTTGCCCTATCACTGAGAGCAGTTAGTGGTTTTTATGGGATATCTAGAGATATGCTAGTCATATTGAGATGATTTTTAATGTTTTAGAAAGTAGAAACATAGGGATAAAACTTTGTAGAAGACAATGTTTCCAGAAAAAGTCGTTTGGTATGCCTAAATTGAGGTATATGTTTATATTCTTAACCAGTCTACGGGATTTTGTGAGTAGAGAAATTGTTGTTTGGGCCGTCACCTCTGCCGCGAGCGTAACAACAAGCGCTTATCCCCTATATTTGCCTATTTGTCTCCTTTTTCTACTATAATAGGTTATTTCTCATGTGTTGTTACTATAACTGGGCATAATAGACCTTAGAATACGAGTTTACATGAATGATAAACACGAGAATGTACAACATTCAATTTAAATATCCATAAATTATATATTAAAATGAAATGTAAAGGTAATATTTATGAAATAATATGTGATGCTTATATTTGGTTATTCAAATGTGAATGATAGATACAATACCATTATACGGTAATGATTGTTGTATAATGTATCATATTATTTGGAATTATTCTACTTTATAGAGAAATGTTATAATATGAGCTAATGACATAAGAAATATGATTATTTGTCTGCACATAGAATTTGGTTGTGGATAGATAGGCATGCCATAGGGTTACAGTTGCAGCTGCTACAGGTTTGACCCCGTTTGGGTTTTTATTTATCCCTGATTGGGACCACAGGCTTGATGCAGTTGGATATATATATATATATATATTTGATACCTTCGGGTATCCACAGGAATAATACCTTCGGGTATTAGATATTTGATACCTACGGGTATCCATAGCACCCGTTATCCACACCTATAGGGCTTTAGCAGGCATTTCACAGTATGAATTGAATAGTATATGTAATATTGATGAACACTTAATTTGTTATTTATGATCCATCTTTATATAGTAATATTATATGATTAATTATGCTATGTGAGTTATATTATAACTCTTGCATGTTGATTATAATATCTCGACATTATTATTGTTTATTGGGTGCTTGAGAACAATCACTGTGAGTGGTTGTTCATATATGTATTGTTTTTCACTAAGCTTTGTAGCTTAGCATGGGTGTTTATCCGTGTAGGTTCAAGATATGTCATTGCTTCAGGGACAAGGCCAACACCAGCTAGGAAAAGAAGTTAGAATGTCTAAATTGTATTGTTTTTCTCTTTTGATTTATGTAAATCTTATAAAATATTATTATGATGTAATAAAGTATATGTTTATATAACTTGTTCTAATGTATGAATTATAAAGTTAAAGAATAACTAATTATGTGACAGAAAAACATATCATGTTTATTATATGTATTGTTTATCAAAATATTAAGATAAGCAACAATAATCCGGATAGACTAGTATGATCCTTACATTTTTGGTATCAGAGCGCCTTGGTTTAGGCGGTTCTGGCCAATAAGAGTATAGAAATAAGCAGTTATAGAAGATTGTTGTCTGGTGTTGGCCTAATATAGCTTGTCCCTATCTTATTTCGGTATGGCTTAAAGATGTATAGTTTGAAAGGATTTGGGAAGGGAGACTAAAGGAATAAGTGATCCTAGAAATTCGAGTCTAAGTGACTCAAATCCTTTTATAGTACCTCCAGATAAAAATGTTAGCTGACCGGTGTCTAGCAAGTGTACTAGATCGGCTAGTAATAAAATATCGTACCCAAGGGAACATGGATTGCTAAGGATAATATCTATGTATGAATTAAATTAATTCGAGATTGTTTCCCAAATGTTTTTGATTTAAAAGCAAAAATAAAATAAAATAAATAAATAAACAAAACAAAAACTAAAGTTAAACTAACATGAATTAAAATCAAAACAATAACTGGAATTATCTTGCTAAAGAAACTATCTATCTTAACTTTCATTGTAATGACTTAAATTCAATAGAAACACCAGTGATTATGAAGAATTCAGATAAATAAAACCAGATAACTTTACTCAAGATTATCATTCTAAGCATTAAAATTTTCTTATTCAGATCAATTCAACACTTAGCATAAAAGTCTGAATTAATCCTCCTAGATGTCTATTAAAGCCTTTTTCAAGAGATTTAACTTTCACCTATTCCTAGTTCTTCCTCTCTTAGTATTAACCAATAAAATTAACACATAATTATCTCATATTTCGGATAATAATCATGCATAAACATTAAAGAGTTAATCCAAGAACATGCAAATCATTAACTATGTCAAAACCAATTCTTAGTTATTTATTCAATAAACCAACAATCAATCTCAACACAATTAAAGATAAGAATATGCTTAAAATCAAGATATAATCAACCGATATTGAAATTAAGCTCAAGATAAAGTCATAACAATGAAAATATAAGTTTTTAAGAATTCATTAGCAAAAGAAGAAAAACTATTTACTAAACATATTTAAACACTAAAACAAAGTTGAAGATCTTAAACAAAATCAAAAGGAAAAATAAAAATAGAAAAACTAGAAAAATAAAGTAAAACTAAAACTAAAGAATTCTTCTAATTGATCTCTAATTCCCTAATTGATCCTTCTGGTGTTTCAGACTGCTATTTATAGGCCAGAGATGTTGTGGATCCCTTCTCAAACTTCAAAATCAAATAGGAAGCAAACTCTGCCCAAAACAGGAAGTTCGAGAAAATCCTTCGTCGAATGGGAGTCTTCAGCACGTGGCCACGTGTCTCCTAGTACATTTCTACATGTGGTCATGTATCCATTAAGCCTTCCTCACACGTGGTCACGTGTGGACTAGCCTTGTGCTACACGTGGTCACGTGTCTTCTTAGTTTTATTCATTTGTTCTTTCACGTGGCCATGGATCTTCAAGCTTTACTCCTTCACGTGGCCATGTGTTCCATGCTTCAGCCCTTCACGTGGCCATGGGTAGATTTCTTCATTGATTTTACATGGTCACGCATCGAACTTCTAGACCTCACGATCACTAATTAACATGAATTTTCCAAATTCACAGTTTTGGCCCAAATCTTCTTGCCTTTTTACAATTAAGTCATTTTTCTTGCAAAATAACCCTGAAAAATACCAAAAAGTAACAATTAACTCCAAAAACATAAAATTAACCAATTAAACTCAAATCTAACCTAATTAACACAAAATTAACTCAATTAAAAACCTAAAAACATACTAAAAATACCATATAAATCACCATTATCATTAGCAGTAATGATAGAAGGCCTTAATAGCAATATCTGGATTTGTCAGCTAAGTGAGTGCCGAGCATTGAGGCACGATCACTTATAGCCTTCTCTTTTTCCTTGTGCAACCTCTCATAGCATATTTATTCTTCCTTTTTTCTTTACCCGACCGTGTATAGCCTCTATTTTCTTTGCACGATCGTTTATGTTTCATTGGGCCTTTCTTGTTTTCCTGATCGGATATGATTTTCAGCATTGCTTTACCGATCGGGTTTGAATTTCAATATTGTTTTCCTGATCTGATCAAGTATATGGTTTGGTTTTAGTTCCTATTTAACCGATTGAATGTATGAGTTTTAGTTCTTTTTGCCCGATTGGATACATGACTCTCAGTCCCTCATAGCCGATCGGATATATATGTATAGCTCTCAATTTCCTGTTTTTCCCAATCGTATATGGTTTACAGCATTTCTTTTCTTGGTCACTTATGACCTTATTCTTCTTATAGTGTACAGTTATATGTTCTTTCCTCCTCATGTGTATTCATCCACTTAATATTAGAACATTGCTAAATCATGAATAGAATATTATGAGTTTACAAGTTTATTAAGAAGTTCTATGATAAGGATAAATTGAGTTAGCAATGATTATGATGATGATAAGTATTTATTAAATGATAGTGAATATTCCAGTCGAATATTAATAGAAATGAGATTTTAGGTTCGGATTGAAAAGTAACGTATAGGTACATAGAACAGATTATTAAGCTAAGATATATATATATATATATATATATATACATATGTGAATTTGATGTAAGAAATTTGATATAGTTCAGTTCAGTCCAGAACTGAAATGTATCTTATGTCGCGGTTACTAGGTATTTTATAGTAACCATAAACCCCCTATTTTTCTTACTCTAAATTAAAGATAGCTCCCAAATGATTACTAAAGCCAGTATAAACCATTCTAAACGTAAACCAGAGTATTCTTATTATAGGAACCAAGATAAATAGTGGTTTTAAATATAGAATCATAAAATGATATATGAAAACATGTAAAGCAAGGGGTAAATGTATTAGGGTATTATTTGACTAAGACATATGGTAATATAATTAACTATGAAGGAAATGTGAACATATATAAAGGTTTTCAAATGTATTAGACTTAAAGAATGCAAACTTACATGAAAATTTAATTATAATAATGCCTCTATAGTTTGTGATATATTATTCTAAACATAGAAAAAAAAATGTTGGTACGTATATAAACATAAATGTACATCTTAAATAATTAAAGTATATGAAATTGCCTATGAGTATTCAATGATGAATACAAACATGGAAAGAAATTTAATTATGTTTCCAATAAACTCTATAAATATATGCTATTATACTTGAATAAAAGAGTTAAATGACAATATATCAGTATGATCTTGTCATGATATGAAGAGATCTTGATAGTATAATATATGAACACAGTTACAATTATCTCATTGATTCCAGAATTCGTGAGGCACATAATTGGATTTTTGGTAAAATTGTGGTTAGTCTCATGCATATTTTGGGACTTTTCTTAGTAAGAGTAAATAGGTCCGTATTTAAATTTAGGAATCCAATCATAATTTGAGTTTGGAGTGAACATAAACTAATGTTATAATTTAGGTTTGGTTGGGTATTGAGTTGCCATGAATAGGTATGTAAGAGTATATGTGCATACACCCTTTGAAATATTGATTGGTAATAAATGTTTGGATTTTCACTTAGTGAATTTCTTTCTTGTGATGTTAGGTGCATCGGACCAAAGATTTAAGTCTTACTTGTATACATTAATTGAACAATTAAGAGGATTGATGCATTTTTGAACGAAGTAAAGAGCTAATTAGATTACAGAACTAGAAATACATTTATATAAATAGTTAAATTTAAGGAAATCTTAATACATGAATTGGAAGCCGATTAAAAATGTGCTTTCATTTTAGGGTAATACATTAACTTAAATTATGCTGAACTAATGGGTGAAGGTTATGAACTGATCGTGGTTTACTTCATTAGAAATGAAATTGGAAAAAAATTGATTGTATATGCATAGCGACTGGTTAAGCATGAATCTAAATTTTAAGGAACAAATTTGTTCAATTTCATTTTGACGAACTGTCAGACTAACTAACTAGCTTATATTACTCGCTTAGTTTGGGTTGAGAAGTTTAGCATACTAGAAATGTTCTAATTTTATAAATATACTTCTTATTGACTTGTTATTCTTTTGTTATTTCATGTTATCTCTTGTGAAATGGTAATCATAATAAGATAATTTATTTTTATATAGTATTTATAGAAATAAATATGCATACTTTGCTTTAAATGATCTTTTGACAATGATTACATGAACTAGATGGGACTACATACTCAAAAGCTATAATAAGTGCATAGGTGTGACTATGAATCTCTGTGCATAACTAAACCAAGATGACTATTGTGTAATTTATAATTGATAATAAGTTGTAAAATGGCAAAGTAGAACATTACGTTGCCTATGAGAGTAAGTGGTATTACTGTGAAATAGATAAGTCATAACTATAAATGAAACTATTAAATGATTATGAAATAGATTACACATGTTAAATAAATGATACTTTACGCATACGCATAAAGGTTTGGTGATTATTTAAATGTAGAGAGGATATGATTATATATGTCTTGTAAAGGTTGGAATACAGAAAAGACCTTGTTTCCCTTAGTATTCAATGGGTAATTCCAGTACTTTGGATAGTATGGCTAGCCATAGGGATTTATTTCGTAGGATACCATGAGTTGATAAAATAGTTGTCATCAGAAATGACAATGTTTTATGAGATAGGATATCTGGCTTATTATAAGCATTAGTGTTGGGGTTAGTGTCTACCTAAGGATACGATCCCTCCAGTGCATCGTATTTATATCCCGTTTATCCAGTTCGTGGTTCTCCACTGGTGTCAATTAGAAAAAAAAAAATTGTAATTTGACTTGTGAGTAGGGATAAAAGAAGGAATTATAACATTAAAGAAATCATAACGGTTAATGACTAGTAAACAAAGTGAAAAAATTGAGGTTAATTGCTACGCTCTGTAAACTTGTTAGTGTTTCCTTAACAGTCATGGGCAATTGATGAAAGATTTCATAGTGGGACTGGGGCAAAACATGTGCATTGCATATCTGCACCTCATTGCATACATAAAGCATCATTCACTCATAACATAGCATCATATGACATGTACTTGGCCCCGATTGAAAAAGGAAGCTGACAGGATATACGTTGAGCATAGTAATGATATGATTATATGATAAAGCCATATTTATTTGGAGATATAGTTATAAGAAAAGTGAATCAAGATAAAGATAAAATCAAGAGAGTGTTATAGTAATGAAGAGATAGAAATAGATTGACTTTAAGGATGATATAGTATATAAATGTATATGGAGTTAATGGAGAACCAATAGAGCCAGTAGAGACAGTATAGAATGTAAGATAACTGAGATAGATATATGAGCACAGACAGAAGTATAGAAATGGTAGTGTTATATGAGTATAGTGTACCATCTCTAATGTACATATATGAATTTCGAGGATGAAATTCTTTAAGGGGGAGAGATTTGTAATACCCCTAATGGTACCCTAAGAGGGGTAAATGGTTATTTCTAATAAGACAGAGTTTGATTTTGTGGTTAATTAAAGGGAAATTGTAAATTAGGGATATAATTGAAAAGTTAAAGTAAAAGTTTTATGGTAGAAATGTAATAAGTGAAAGGTTATAGATTAAAGTAAGAAACATAAATTCAAAGAGGGACCAAAATGCATTTTGCCAAGATTTTTATTGAATCACCAATAAGAATTTGACAATTGGGAGGCTAAAAAGGAGAGAAGGAAATCTGGTTTCTTTCTTTCTTTTGGCCGGCCATACTTGGCCACAAAAACTCATTTTTTTTTGTTTTATTCTTCTTCTCTTCTTTTATTTTTTCTCTTCTCCTCAATTATATGAAAATAAAATGATGCTCCAAGGAAGGTAAAGGCTATAGATGGTAGAGATGATGAACAAAATAAGAAGAAAACAAAGATAGAGAGGATGAAAGGGAAAGATAAGGAAGAGAGAGAGATTGGTGGAGCTTGTTAAGGTATGGGAATTCTTCATTATTTTTTGTGTGTGATTTATATGCATATGATGTTTGTAGTGAGATAATTGATGTTATAACATGTTATTATCATGAAAAAGTGAGGTTAGACTTGACTAGAAACCATAACGGGAAGTTTTGTTGAAGATAGGGAAAAACTATTTTAAAGTTCACTTGACCAGTCATGAGTTATGTGTTGATATCTTGAGTTCCCGTGACTCAAATTGAGAAATTCCAATTGGATATGAAACTAGACTCACATATCTTCATTTCATATGAAGAACACAGAACTTGAATCAAATTTCATGATAGATAAAAATAGGCTTGAATCCGGGTTTGGATGGCTGCCCTGTCACTGGGAGCAGTCAGTGGTTTTTATGGGATATCTGGAGATATGATAATCGGATTGAGATAATTTTTAACGTTTTAGAAAATAGAAACATAGCGCTAAAACTTTGTAGAAGACAACATTTTCAGAAAAAGTCTTTTGGTATGCCTAAATTGAGGTGTAATTTTATGTTCTTAACCAATCTATAGGATTTTGTGAGTAAAGGAATTGTCGTTTGGGCCGTCCCCTCTGCCGCGAGCGCGACACTTGCCGCGAGCGCGACACTTGCCGCGAGCATGACAATAAGAGTTTATCCCTTATATTTTCCTATATTTTCCTTTTTTTACTATAATAGGCTATTCCCCATGTGTTGTTACTATAACCTGGCATAATAGACCTTAGAATACGAGTTTACATGAATGATAAACACGAGAATGTACAACATTCAATTTACATATAAATAAATTATATATTGAAATGAAATGTAAAGGCAATATTTGTGAAATAATATTTGATGCTTATATTTGGTTATTCAAATGTGAATGATAGATACAATACCATTATACGGTAATGATTGTTGTATAGTGTATTATATTATTTGGAATTATTCTACTTTATAGAGAAATGTTATAATATGAGCTAATGACATAAGAAATATGATTATTTGCTTGCACATAGAATTTGGTTGTGGATAGATAGGCATGCCTATAGGGTTACAGTCGCAGCTGCTACAGGTTTGACCCCGTTTGGGTCTTTATTTATCCCTGATTAGGACCACAGGCTTGATCCAGTTGGATATATATATATATATATATATATATATATATATATATATATATATATATATATATATATATATATATATATATATATATATGATACCTTTGGGTATCCACAGGAACAATACCTTCGAGTATTAGATATTTGATACCTACGGGTATCCACATCACCCGTTATCCACACCCATAGGGCTTTAGCAGGCATTTCACAGTATGAATTGAATAGTATATGTAATATTGATGAATACTTAATTTGTTATTTATGATCCATCTTTATACAATAATATTATATGATTAATTATGCTATGTGAGTTATATTATAACTCTTGCATGTTAATTATAATATCTCGACATTATTATTGTTTATTGTGTGATTGAGAACAATCACTGTGAGTGGTTGTTCATATATGTATTGTTCCCCACTAAGCTTTATAGCTTAGCACGGGTGTTTATTCATGTAAGTTCAAGATATGTCGTTGCTTCAGGGACAAGGCTAACACCAGCTAGGAAGAGAAGTTAGAATTTCTAAATTGTATTGTTTTTCTCTTTTGATTTATGTAAATCTTATAAAATATTATTATGATGTAACAAAGTATATGTTTATATAACTTGTTATAATGTATGAATTATAAAGTTAAAGAATAACTAATTATGTGACAGAAAAACATATCATATCTATTATATGTATTGTTTATCAAAATATTGAGATAAGCAACAATAATTCGGATAGACTAGTATGATCCTTACAGGTGATCATATCTCCGGATTGGAATTTTCCCTTTAAGCTAATATGTAATGCAAGTGATTTTGCAGTGGGAGCAATACTTGGACAAAGGCGAGAGAATATGTTTTATGCAATTTA
This sequence comes from Excoecaria agallocha, assembly GCA_037975025.1. NCBI lineage: Eukaryota > Viridiplantae > Streptophyta > Magnoliopsida > Malpighiales > Euphorbiaceae > Excoecaria > Excoecaria agallocha. Next base: position 5,860,908 of record CM075821.1, on the reverse strand, counting down.
TTATGCGAGCCATACGTTGACATGAGCCTAAGTCAACTATACCACAACTAAGAAGGAACTTCTTGTCATTGTATTTGCTTTTGAGAAGTTTAGATTGTATTTGCTAGGTGCAAAAATTATGGTGTGGTTTGACCATGCAGCTTTAAGACACCTCTTTGCCAAGAAAAAGTCTAAGCCAAGATTGATAAGATGGGTACTCCTCTTGCAAGAATTTAACTTGGAGATCAAAGACAAGAAAGGAGCAGAGAATCATGTGACAGATCATTTGTCTAGATTGGAGCATGATCATGTTGAAAAAGGGGAGATTTTAGATTTATTTTCGAATGAGCATATTTGTGCTTTGTTTGTTTGTGAAGTTTCGGAGCCTTGGTTTGCTAATGTTGCTAATTTTCTTGCAAGAGGTTATATGTCAAGGGACTTCACATGGCAACAAAGGAAAAAGCTGAAGGCCGATGCAAAACACTATGTATTGGTTGCTTATTATGTCCAGGATAATTAAATAATTACATACATTTGATGTGGCTGCCACTACTAGAAAATTTACAGGTTGTAGGTGAGTACAATTGGGGATCTGCTGTCCTCGAGTGGTTGTACAGAGAGTTATGTCGTGCAACCAAACACACAACCAATTCACTTGGTGGATACCTGCAATTGTTACAAATGTGGGCCTGGGAAAGGTTGCTTCATATTCTACCTAAATTTGTCCATGAGCCCGTTCTTGATCAGTCCATACCTTATGAATATAGGTAAAATATACTTATTTTATTTTTAAAATTGTTCATTTAATTTACTGACTGACAGTGGATGCTTGAAAATTTTCATGTGGCGATCCCAATTGGATCTAAGCAAAACTAACAGTAAAAATATTTTTGAATACCATCTCGATTTGGATTTACAGTGTGACGACCAGGTTTAATTATAATTTCCCTTTTCTATACTATTTTCATACTATAATACATTTTTTTAATACGATGATGAAATTATTATTTTCTGGTTCAGATGGTTTGGGAGCCCCACAGGATTGTGTTGCACTTGTTGCCACAATTTTGTACTAATAAAAAATGCAATTTGGACATCAGTTGTGCCACTAGTCTGTTGGAATATTATCAAGTGGCACCACCCCGATCGATGTCTAAGACAATTCAGAATGGACCAGCCAATTCCACATCCTCTACAATATGATGATGTAGTGCATTTGTACGATTTAAGAGGCCATACTGATCAGAATTGGGAAGGAAGATTTTCATATTTTATTCATGAGTGGAATAATCAGCATAATCGCGTTGTAATGAGTCCTCTTTTACGTGCACCTTTACATCTGAGGTCACAGTATATGCAATGGTTTACATCACGCACAAGATGATGAATGACCCAGATAAGTGTCTCTATCGGTGTATTGGTATGATTTAATATAAATATTTATATATAGAAATAATAATATTGATAATTTTTAAAAAATTTATTTATTTGCATGTAGGCTGATTACGCCGAACAAATCAGGTACTCCGGCATTGGTTCTTCGTCCAATGCAGAAGTTGCTATCCATTTGGCATCTGAAGGCATATTAGGAGCTATTAGTGCCATTGACAGACGATCTACTGACTATTCCAGAAAGTATGTTCCTAATACTGCATATATCCTCCTCATAGCTCATCATTTTTAGGATTCCCGTCAGTCTATTCGCAGCAGGAGAGGAATGGGAAAAGGTGGTCTATAGTTGAGTCTATTCATATTCCAGCAGGAGTGCACCAAGGTCTTGAACCAATATAATGGGCTTATCTTCTTGAAGATCCTTCCAGTTAGTTCATTTTGTCTTCAGTGAGTCAACAACAATTATTTGACACTGCAGTTGGACCATTTAGATGCAATGACTTTGAGGCGGGGCCATCCAGATTAAATGTTGATCTCAACATCAATTTATCTTCAGGAGGTCAACATCAATACGATGTCATTGCCCAAACGGGCCCACCATTTCAATTTGAGTCCATACCATATGCCCCAATAGGTTAGTCAATGGATCACAATGATTTTTTCAATGAACTCTTCAGTGGACCAAATCTGGCAGGTAGTCATGGTTTCGTAGACCAAATCCTATATAATGGAGGTTTTAGTGATGTCATGCCATTGCCACAATATCCAAATGTCGATGAGATGGATAGTCAGACAGATAGACATAGCACATCGCACCGAAATAAAAGGTTTTAAATGTTCTGATATTTTGCTACATTATGTGTAGATACAATAATTTATATTGCTGGCTTATTATTTTATTGGCTCAATTGGGTTTCTTTTTAATATTATGATATTAAGTTCAGTAGTTTATTAACTTGATTAATGGATATCTGTATATACGCAATATGTTAAATTATTTTAACCATTATTATGAAAATTTAAATAAATTGGCAAACTCAACATACAAATTTTATAACATAAATATAAAAAAGATACATCGATATTGGCAAACTTAACATAAAAATTTTATAACTTAAATATAAAAAGATACCTCGATATTTTAATTGTCAACCTCTAAAATATTGACTTGACGATCCAACATCACTTCTGCAAGTTTTTTTTATTGTGTCCAACAGTGCTACACTTGTTGCAATGATTGACATATCCCTTTTCTCTTCTATCCATCTCATTTTGAATGCGGGTTGTTTTTGGGCGACCTTTCTTTCTCTATAACTCCATATCAGGTACCATTTTAGGCCCTTTGTACTCAGGCCAGGAGGCTTTGTTTCCCATTGGATTGAATTGCCCGTCATAACATTTGAGTGCCTCGATAATACTATAACAGTTATCTACGAAATGGTACATGTCAAGATTCCTATGCATGCAACATGCAATTGCATGTGAACAAGGCTTTTTTGTACTTTGAAACTTACCACACTCGCATTCACGTTTCTGAATACTCTTCAGGCTCAACATTTATATAAGGTGCTCTGCATGATAATACCTTGAATACTTTGTATCGATTATCGTATTCCATCACTAAATTTCCTTGAGCCTTGTTAGGATGCTTAGTCATTATTTCGACATATCGAGGTGTGAAATGCAAGCCTTGTGCCATTTTGGCCAGGTATATGTCCCTCTGCTGATTGTAAAACTTTACCAAATGAGCCAAAACATGTTCAATGATTGCAGTAATTGACATCATGCGAACACCTTTTAGGCCACTATTAACACTCTCAGCAATATTCATTGTCAAGTGCCCATATCGATAACCACTATCCTCGGACACCAACGATCTAGTGATATCCTCATTGCCCAATTATATGAATCTTCATCGAGGTCTTTGATATTGTCCATAAGCTGCTTAAACTTGCGCCTTTGAAATTATGCACCTACATAAGTAAGAAATATGTTTACATTGATGTAATAGAATTGATTAAAAAAATTCAAAATTTTTTTATCTTACCAGCCTTGTAAAGCAGATTTTTTTATTGTTGGATTCCTGTGATGTGTGTTATAGTTGCTGACGAAATGCTGCAAACAGAACCTTCGAAAGGATATAGGTTCTTTCCATACACCCTTTTCATCCCGGAATACAGCCATTATACCAGCATGTTGATCCGATATTACTGTAAGCCCGACACATTGAGTGACATGCTTTCTAAACATGGACATAAACCAAGCCCAACTGGATTTATTTTCAGACTTAACAACAACAAAGGCAACTGGAAATAGCATGCTGTTACCATCAACTGATCTTGTAATAAGTAGTGTCTGTTGAAATTTTTCAGTCAAGAACATTCCATCTATCAATAGAATCGGCTTACAATGAGCCAATCCATCTATGATAAGTTTAAAACTTCAAAAAATTCATTGAAATTGCTTCACTATTGGGTCCTCCATTTGTTGAACCACAAACTTATAAACAGTTTCGGGATTGTACATGTGTAAGGCAATTAAGAATCCTGGCAGCCTTTGATAGGACTCAACATAATCACCAAATATACACTCTATTGTTCTCATCTTCGTGTACCAAGCCTTGTGGTACGATACTTCAAAATTAAATTATTTCTTGACAGCCTCAATAATAACATTAATAGGTAGGGTTGGTTGTTTACTTACCATACCCATGATGCAATTGCAAATAATTTGAGAGCCCAGTTGTTGATGATCCATTGATATATTAGTAGCAAGACATGAATGTGGTCCCCTGAATCTTATCACAGTCCAAAAAGGACTACTTCCTTTTGTGATTGCTCTTAACCTCCATCTGCATCCATCACCAGCCATTACGCACCGCATAATCCAATAATTTGGCTTAAATTCAACAACTCTGAAATCCACATTTCTCATTATTGAATACTTTTTCACGCAATACTTCACTTTATCCTTACTGTGAAAAACCAAGCTTGTCGATAACTCGGAGACACCATCCCAAGTCATAAAGTGAACATCTTCAGAAATATTAACTTAGGCTGCATTGAAATCTATTTCTGAGTAATGCTCTGATGGGAACACAAAGTTTGCCTCGCCTGTCTCCTCTATTGGATGCATCGATGCTAATAGACTGGCATATTCAGTGTAATCAGAATCCTCGCCATTACTATTTGCAATCATGTTAACTGTTTCAGCCTCTACATCATCATTAGGCGATACATAATCATTGTACATTGGAACATCTTTAAAATTGTCATCCTTTCCCAAAGCCATTGACGATTCATTTCATAATCTGTAGTGTTTGCATCATGGCCAGTTTCTTCGCTTGCATCCATATTTTCAGTGTTGCCAAAAATGCTATCACAAAGTAAATCTACATCTCTTCTATTAAAAGATTGCCCATGCTGACTAGGTGTTATATCTATAACCTATTCAATAAAAGGCTGTTGATTGATATCAAGAATGTGGGAAACAGAATGGCATTGACTATCAGGTGAAACATGAGAAATAGATCATCGTTGACTATCATTAGGTATATGGAAAATAGAACGCCGTTGATTGGCACCTGGAACATGGGAAATCGAACGTCGCTGACTATCGGGTTCTGTAACAAGACTTGTCTCTGCAACTACTCCCTCAACAAAATTCTTCTCACTAGAACGACTTTCCGATCTATTTCCTAAAAGTGATTTACTAAAAAAATACCAACCCTTCGACTAATTGATCGCTTGGGTTTACTTACCCTTGCATTAGGCAGCTGGCTAACTGATCTGCGCAATTGAGCTTGACCTGAACTAACACTAACCTAGGTTCCAAGTAATTCACCATCCCATCGAGTTACAAACTATCTTGGCTGAATGAAAACATAATCTCTTTGGTGGCTATATGATCGTGGCTGCGCATTTTCATCTAAATTTTGTAATGCATCTTCGAAAATATTATATTGAGAGAACATTTTAATATCTTGATGACTAAAGGACTATGTAGGGTGACTAGGGCCGATTTCATTAAACATTTGCTGATGACCTGCCTCAATATTTTCTCTTTCCAATGTCTCACTTGTATATTGATATCCCTGTCCATAAGTAGGTCGACTAGCTCCTGCACCCCCCTTACCAACTTCAATAATTAATTTCACCAAGTTGCAATCATCATATCTCATCAAATTATCATAAATTACATCTATATCTTCATCATCCGCCAAATCTACGGACGTCCAACATAATGATCCGCAATTGTTCACTGGACTTTTGTAAATTATTTTAGAAATCACATCGTTCATACTTAATCTCAATCTCACATAAATTTTATGGATCAATTCAGGAAGAGTCGGCTTATTTTTAACTCTCATTCTCCTTGTAACGACATTTGGACTAGATACATTATAATGAAAATCCGACGCTTCAACACTTAATTCTCCTCCGGTGTGCTAATAAAAGTCAATATATGTCAACATCTTTCAATTACCTATATGTGAACAAATATTAAAATATTTTGTTAATTAATTTATATAATTTTATTTATTAAATAATAATTATTAATTTTTAATTATATTTATGCATAATAATAATAATAATTAAGATAACCACAATTATGATTATAATAATAATATCAGCAACCATAATAATAATAATAATAATAATAAATTTATTGATAATAACATAAGCAGCAATGACAACAACGATAACAAAATCAACAATAATATTGATAATAACAAAAATAATAATAAACTACTAATACTATTTTTAAATATTATACTGCAATTACACTATTTATATATAATAATAATAACAACACTTATTTATTTTATTTTTTTAAAGATTGTCTAGATCTACAGTATACAACAAAAAAATTAATAAAATAGAATTAATAAATTACATTTTTTCATTAGCTACACAGTTGTGATTTTTAGAGCTTGTTTGTTGCGTATTTCGATAAATTTTTGCATTTTATTTAATAAAATTTAATTTATTATACATTTAACATAAAATTAAATATATATAATTATAAATAAAAAATTAATAAATATTTACTAACTTTACACGATGATACTATAGAAATTATTATTGATCCGGGATAAACATATTGTAAATACATGAACAAAAATTGAAGCACTAGAGTTTATAATTTTTGATTGTAAAGGGAATGAAAATGATCGGACAACATTTATATAGAGAGGGAAGCAATAATTTTTTGAAGCAAACTAAGGGGGCCGATATTTTCTCATTGAAACCGTTGGCGGGGCCAACGATTTCAAATCTGAAATCGCTGACATCAGTTGTAGTTTCAGGTCTGAAATCGCTGGCCCCACCAACGGTTTCACTGCATTTTCTCCACTTTACCTGGCACTGACACATTGACGATACCGCGCCACCTGTCAACAATTTTGGGAAAAAACCCCATTTCTGTAATTTTTTTTCGACTCACCCCACTTTTGTAAATAGTTATTAAATTAACTTTATTAAAAAAAATTGTCCCAAAAAATGATAAATTCACTTGCCATTCTTTTTATTGATACTGTAATGGAAGAGAGAAGAAAAATAAGAGAGCTAGGGATAGGGTAGCTTTTGAAGAGTAGATGACTAATATGTTGTGTACTGCTTCCATTGCTCCACAATTTTTATAAATTATTACTTTGACACCCACTTATAATATTTATATATCTACTATAAACATTAAAAATTTATACAAAAAATTATAATAATAGCATATTTAAAATTCTCAAATATAATTATGAGGTAGTAAACTAAATCAATTAAATCTTGCTATATATGAAAAATAGTTTATTATTTTTCTTTTCTTATGTTTATTATTATTTTTTTAATATGAAATGCCTTATGGATAAGTTATCATATTTTATCTTTTTCTTATTTTTAAGTTTTTAGGATTTTTTATTGGTAAGTTACGGTGTCTATAGTTAATGGAAAAGGTATTCCTATTAATAGTAGTAATCTTTTTATAATAAAGTAATATTTTTATTTTTACCAGAGAATTTCAACCTCCAACGAGTGTTCATCTAGTGCTCATTGATACACCATTAAGTGTGTTGCACAACATTTGGTTGTCTGTCTTTGCATCTGAACCGTTCCTGAAGAAATAATATTTACAAGCAACTTGTTCATTCAATTGCCAAAATAATCACAGCAAATAAAATAGGCTGGAACTGAAAAATGTTAGTTGTTGCTGTCTTTTTTGGCCACTCGAAATTCCTTTTGACTATGAAAATGCTCTCTCAAATTCAAAGAGAGTGTTGATTTATGCTTACATGTAGAATATCTTGGCTATTTTGGGAATTAGGAATTTAGATATGTAAAAAATGAGAGTATAGAAAGATGAATTAGAAATTAAAGAGTCATTCAATTAAAATATTATGCTAGGGACCACATTAGGAAGATAACTGAAGTAAAACATAAGAGAAAAAGGAAGAATAACGATTAGACTAAGAAGAAGAAAGAAATGAGAGAGACAAAATGAGATAAAGGAAAGAGAAAGGCTTAAAGAATATTGAAGTTATTCATTTTTGTTATTTTAGGACACGTTTGATTTACTGTATTGTATTAGTCTATATAGTATTAGCCTGTATAGAATTAGCCTAGACAATATTAACCTATATTATATTATACAGCATTTGATATAAATGTGTATTAGCCTATAATATTTTATACTGTATTTGGTACATAATATTGTAATATTTTTTTTAAAAAAATTAAAAATAGATACAATTAAATTATTTTTATTGGAACTAATTTAGATAAAAAATTATAATTATAAATACAATTTGTAATACATACATTAATTTTTTTTATTAAAAAATAAAAAAAAATAATGAGAAATGACTATATATTATTAGAAAAACAGGCATTTCTAAAGCCAAAATTAGATAAAAAATGAAGAAATCTAAACAACAAATTTGACAAAATACGTAAGCAAAAAATGAAAGAATTTATCAATTATAATATATTTTTTTGTAAAATAGTTGTTAAATTATACATTTAATATTTTAAGTTTAAAAATTTGGTCATGGTATAGCAATGGTGGTGGTAGCGGTATGGTGGTGGAGGCGGGTGGCGATAGTAGTGGCGGTAGGGGTAGCATCTATGGTAGCAGCAGGGTAATGGTGGTGGTGGTAGGGGCAATGGTGTGGTGGTGGGGGTAGTAGTGGTGGCAGTGTTGTGGTGATAGGGGCAATGGTGGCGGCGGCGATGGTGTGGTGGTGGCGGTGTGGAAAGGATAGTGGTGGTGGCGATAGTGCGGTGGTAAGGGCGGTGTGGTGGTGGGGGCAACGATGTGGTAGTGGCGGAGGAGACAGTGGTGGTGGTGGTGGAGACAATATGGTGGTAGGGGCAATGATGGTGGCGGTGGTAGGAGCAGTGGTGGCGGTAGTGTGGTGGTGGGAGCGTTGGTGGCGGCAGTGGCAGTGTGGTGATAGGGGCGGCAGCGGTAGTAGTGGTGGCAATAGTGGCGGCGATATGGTGGTAGGGGTAGTAGTGGCGGTGGCGATTGTGATGGCGGCAGTAGTGGTGGTAATGTCGGCAGCGGCGTGGTGGTGGTGGCAATAGCAATGGTGGTGGGGCAGTATTTAATATTAATACAATATCTACAGTATTACATAAACCCAAAGGTTTCTAGTGTATTATTTTATACAGTATTTATGGGATAATGAGACTTATTGTGTATTATATTATTCTCATATTAATTTTTTAGAGAACTTTCCAAACACCTTACTTATATTAGCTTGTACTATATTATACTATCTCATGTGCAATCCAAAAAACAAAACATGGCCTTACTGAATTATCTAAATATTCAAAATTCTTTTTATCGCTCTCATTGAATTATTCATTTAATTGGTTAAAAAACTAGAATTGTGCATTTTTCATTTAATAAATAAAAAATTAATTAATTATTCACTTAATTTCTTTTTTTTTCTCTCGTAAAGATTGCAAAAATATGCAATTTTGCATTCCAAGTTTCCAAAGTTGAGTTATAAATAGCCATCTTGCCCAAAGATTAACCTTTGTCCAAGTTTCCAACGTGGAGTAATGGAAGTAGTACATGCCATGTCAGTCATCTATTCTTCAAAAGCTGCCCTATCCCTAGCCCTCTTATTTTTCTTCTTTCTTCCATCACAATATCAATATAAAAAATGGCAAGTGAATTTGTTGTTTTTAACCCTATTGGACCTCACTTGTGCTGTTTTCATTAGAGATAGGTCCCACACACAGAAACAATATCGTTTTGCATTCCAAAAAACGACAACTATGTATGCCATTTTTTATACAATAAACACAAAGTTGGACATAGGGTCGACACTAACATAAAACGGTACAGTAGTTACCTTTTTTAACACACCAGAATTCTAAATACTATTATTGTAGCACTAAATTTTCAAATTTTTTTTTCAAAAATACCCCCTTCCCTCACCAAAAAAAAGCCTCATAAAACATATCATTAAACTGTGATAGCATTAAATGATGAAATGAACTCAATTATTTTAAATAAACATGGTTTTTATTTGATCTTTCAATTGATTGTAAATAGATTTTTAGAAAAAAAAGAACGAATAGATCAAAAAAATTTAAAACTAGGTTGGTCGCTAAAAGTTTTAAACAAAGAGTACACTTCTTTGATACATGTACACCGGTTCCTAAATTACAAATAGACTTTTGATTGCATTAACTTTAACTTATAAATTAAAAGTTCATCACTTCTAATGGATGTAAAAACTGTCTTTTTAAATGTTGATTTAAAAGAAGAAATTTACATGAATGAACTTGAAGATTTTATTTTATCAGGATAAGAAAATAAAGTTTGTAGACTTGTGAAATCTTTTTATGGATTAAAACAAGTTCCTAAACAATGGTATGAAAATTTTGATAAAGTCATGTTTTTTGATAGTTTTCAAATAAATAGTATTAATAAATGTGTTTATTTTAAAAATCTTGAAAATTCTTATGTTTATTTGTATGTAGTTGACATATTAATTTTTAGTAGTAATTTAAATGTAATTAATATGAAAAAATCATTTCTTTAAAATAATTTTGACATGAAAGACTTAGGTGAGGCTGATGTAATTTTAGAAATTAAGTTATTAAAAAATAATGCTAGTATTTTTTTGTACCAATCACATTATGTAGAAAAAATATTGAAAAGGTTTAACTATTTTAACATATCTCCTATTTCCACTCCATATGATATAACTATTAAATTAATAAGAAGTTTAGCTAAAAGTATTTTTCAATATAAATATTCTCAAATAATAGGATCTTTATTGCATTTAATAAATCATACTAGACCTGATATTATATTTGTTGTGGCTAAGTTGGATAGATACATTTATAATTCAAATATCACACATTTAAATGCTTTAGAAAGAATTTTTAAGTATTTTAAAGGTACCATTAATTATGCCTTGCATTATTGTGGTTTTCTTAATGTAATGCAAGGTTATAATAATGCAAATTGAATATCAATTTTAGGAATATACCAGAGGTGATGTTTTTACAATGGGTGGTGGAGTAGTAGCTTGGAAATCTACTAAATAAATCATAGATTCTAGGTTTATTATGGAAGCAAAATTAGCAGCATTAGATGATATCAGTAGTGAAGTAGAATGGCCTTAATAAATTCTTATCTCATATACCATTCTTAAATAAGCGCATACTCCAATTTATGTGCATTGTGATAGCCAAGCAATAATTGCTAAGACTAAGAGTAAAAAATTTAATGAAAAAATGAGGCACTTAATAGTTGAACAATCAATAAGTCATTTATTACATGTTGTAATTTTTTTGGATTTTGTTAGGTTTGAAAATAATATTACAGATCCGCTCATCAAAAGTTTGGCATGCCAATACATACTTCTTACATCGAGGGGAATGGGATTAAGACCCATTAATTAGTTACCATAATAGATACCTATCTTTATATGCATGGCAATCCTATAAATTAATAAAGTTCAACAAGTGGTAAAGAAACTATTTGGTAAATTGGGAGAGCATATTCAGGATTATTATGCAAGAAAATTCCAAGTTCCATTCTTTTGGTGTTATGCTCTTTACCATGACATTTAGAAAAAATTTAATTCTGAATGAATTCAAAGGCATATATTTTTGTGGGGTGATGATCACATATTAATCTTAAAGGATTCTCCTGGTGGTGTAGTGGTAGGGTCGTCGCTATGAAAATCTGGTCATTTTTTAAAGACGCTCATAAAATAGATACGTACACATGATCGAAAAATGCAAAACTAATAGAAGCTTGATGATTTCTTCTACTGTGTATGTAGAATATTATTCTAGTAAAAAAAGATTAGTTCAAGACATTTATGTTAGTATGGTTTCTTCAGAGTATTATACTTAATGCCTATTACATAGTTATATGCTCAAATAATAAATTTAAACTTTCTAATAATACAGGGGGAATGTTGGAAATTTTATTGATTAAAAATTTTATTTTAAATGAGTAAAAAATCGGTCCCTAAATTTTAGTTTAGTGGCAGATTTGTCTTTGATAAATGCCTAATTAATTTTTCACCTTTATTTTTTCTTAACCATAACAAACAAAAAAAAGGTTTATTGACTTAACAAAAAAAAATGGTTTAATATATAGTTAGCCACCTGAACTTGCATGGTTTTGTCATCCTGCCCCTTATAGTTAATTTTTTTCCCAATTTGACACTTATTGTTGTCAAAATTAAACAACTTTAACCCCTTTTGCTGATTGTGTTTGTGGTTATACTCTAGGATAAATATTTGGTATTTTATGTAATGTCACATTTTATTTTATAAATTTGGATTTTTTTTATTATTATATTGTTGGCATGTTACATTATAATAATATTTATAAATAATAATCTAATGTTATTTTAACTATCTCTAATCATTTATCATTAAAGTAATAATGATAAGTTAAAACTAATATGGGTTTGATTGATAATTATAGAATGATTATATATGGTGATATAAATCAAACTTGTAGGTACTTGTTAGATAACAGGGTACTGAATAGACCCATTATGAGATACTACATGGTTTAATATCATTAATAATCTCATAACAGTTATATTATTAATCATTAAACCTGAGATTATTATAATATTCTACATGAAAAACATTATATTTTAACATAATCAAACATTATCTTTAATCAAATAATCATAAAGGTTATGATTGAACATAATGAGAATCATGCAGAGGATAGTGAATAATCAATATGAAAGTTATCGATCTCTTATAAGAGAGATATCTATTGGGGCCCTCAATAAATAGGACTAAAAAATGCATAGCCGTACTCAAATGAATTGATAGAGCGATCAATGTCATTTAATATTATCAGTCTATGAACCTATTGGGTCACACATATAAAATATGATAAATGGATTATGTATTAATTAGGGCATTTTGAATTTTATTTTGTGACAAACTAAAATTCGAAATAATTTTTTTAAGGTTAATATTATAATTTTTATTTTAAATAAGAAATAAAGTATTTCTTATTTTAATAAGAAATGTGGAGCCCAAAATTTTCTCCCTCTAAATTAGGGTTAGATCACCTATATATATAGTGATATGTATAGTTTAAATCCTAATTAAACATACAAAATTAAAATGGCAGCCGTCATTTTGAGAGAGACAAAAATTTTGCTTTTCTATAACCTTGAGAAGAATACAAAAATATCATACCCTAGCTGCTAAGGACAGGAGTTAGCACCCCAAGCAATGTCATTCATCGTATTTGTGTGTGGATATCGATAGAGTGTGTTCGTTTCGCGTGAAGCAGCACCTGAAAAATATTTTTTTTTGTGCTTTAAGAGGTTGGTAACTATTACATCCATTCTTTTGAATTAATTGAATTGCATACATCCTGGTGGATTTTAGTTTTTTCTCTGGACGTCTGTAAGCACTGGGTCTTAAGGAGGCTTTTTTTAAGGTTACCTAATGAGAAAAATTGTTCATTTAAAGATAACAAATCAAGGATAGTGAATCCTTTTTGTGTTTAAATTTTTTTGGAAAGTGCTTTAAAATGTTTTGTACTTGATCTGGGTAGTCGAGTAGCACAGAGGGTCAAACGATGAGAAATATTCTTAACCAGAGACTTAAAATTGAGTTACACAGGTTTATGAGCCTTGCACACCATGCATTTATGGTTTATACACCCGTACACTCAAAAAAAATCTCATCATTCGACCTAAATGTCATATTTTTCCTATTTTTGGCAATGTACGGCCTTGCACAAAGAGTGTACACCCATGCATTGTAAGAATCTTACCTTTTCAGGCAAAGTTTCCTACTTTTTGAGTGTACACCCATACGCTCATAAGGTACGATTGTGCATTTTGAGTGTACACCCGTACATACCTATATATACACCCATACACTCAAAAGTGGATGGATTTTTCCATAAAGTAAGTGGGAAAGTGAGCACCTTTTGAGTGTACACCTATACATACCTATATGTACACCTATACACTTAAAAGTGCGTGGATTTTCGCATAAAGCAAGTGAAAAAGTGGAGCATCTTTGAGTGTACACCCGTACATACTCCAATGTACACCTGTACACTGCCCATTATATAAAGTTTTGCCCGAATACTTGCAAAAAGGTTGGAGAAAATTGGTGAGTTTTGAAAATTCATAAAGAAAGAGTTAGATTGCTTCCAAAAAGGGATCATAGAAAGCTTCCAAAAGCTTTCAAAGGTCTTTAAGCAGAAAGGAGATTTTTGGCATTTAGTTCTTGATTTTTCAACTGTTTCTTGACTATTTCAACACCATAAAGGGTCCACGAATCTAATATTCAACAGTCTAATTGAGTAAGTACACTGAAGATAATATAAAAAGGCCTTTCTCAGTATTTTTATAATTATAATAAATTTTGTTGTTCTTTTCATCTGTTAGTTTTATTATATATTAACCTTTGTTAGATTTAGGTTGTGAAATCCTTTAAAAGGGGTATATTGCTGTGTGATAGAAATTATTATGTCATTTTCTTTAATTTTCGTTTTGTCCATTTCTTTTAAAATTGTTTTTTTTATCAAAATAAAATCCAGTTTAAAAAGTTCATCTTTGTATTTAACTTCTTCTTTTTGCTCCCTTTTTGGTTGAAGGTAATATAAAAAGGCTTTTCTCAGTATTTTTATAATTATAATAAATTTTGTTAATCTTTTCATTTGTTAGTTTTATTATATATTAACTTTTGTTAGATTTAGGCTGTGAAATCCTTTAAAAGGGGTATATTGCTATGTGATAGAAATTATTAGGTCATTTTCTTTAATTTTCATTTTTTCCATTTTTTTTAATTTTTTTTATCAAAATAAAACCCGATTTAAAAAGTTCATATTTGTATTTAACTTTTTCTTTTTGCTCCCTTTTTAGATCTGCTGTTGGCGAGAATTCTATTTTAAAAAGGGAAGAAAAACTTGTCGATATCAGGTTGATACGGCCGTGTATCGGTTGAGGCATGCTCACACATTAAATGATGCACGGCCCAAAGTATGTCTTCTTGCTTTTTAAAATAGATGAGCTGACTATGTGTTATCAAATGCACCCTCATGCATTTCTTCGACATACGCACTGGATCCTTATCTTTTTTATCTTTTTACTTTAATTAATTTCATGAATATTCTCTTCTCTTTTTTTAGTATTACTATCATTATTACTATTTTTATTGTCATTGTTGTTATTATTATTGCTCCTATGGGATATACCCTTTTCGTGGACACGATTGGGCAAGCACTCCAAGTAAGTTCTTTATCCTTTTTCTTTACTGTAAAAATACTTTTTTAATCGCAAATGAAAAATTTCACTAAAAATATTCATAGTAATTAATCGAGGTGTTTCATTAATAAAGTCAAACCAATATCCATTTTTTGCCTAGGAAACTTGCATGTAAAAAATAAGCTTTCAATAATGTAAATGAATTTTTATATAATTAAATAACACGAGACGTTTTATAAATAAAACTTGGGCTGATAAGCTCCTGTCTTCAAGATCTCCAAATGAAATGTTTTTTTAATAATCCACGTGCGAGGATCAAAGTCCTTACCTCAAAGGATCATAATGAATTGCTCGATTTATGGATGTCTTTACCGCTTTATTCTATGTCATGATTACCGCTTTCTTATGTGATTGGATGCGCTTCTAATTTTTATATTTGTTCTAAACTTGCATGAAAGAAAAGGGATAACACGATTAATTTGAAAGTCATTATGTCATATTTGTCAAAGGTAAAAATAAGAGTGGAATTCTGGACCCTCTCTGAATTTTTGGCCTCACAAGGTCGGAACACCCTTCTTTTCTAATGTTTTATTGGACCACAACTCCTTACTATTCAGCCCTATGATGCCTAACCAGACCCCTCCCAGTCATTGATTGTTAGCGATAAGATAGGGACACCTGGACGTGCCACATCACACCTTTCAAGGTTTATGATTGTGGCAAGTCAAGTTTAGTCTCTTTCCTATCATGAAGTGACCGTCGACTTGGATGGAAAACTTCAACTTGGTTCTGATCCTAAAAGTGGGATCAAACTGCTAAAGGTCAAAGGTTTCCTCATTCAAACTCGATAATCCCTTGGTTTTAGGGGCAAAATCGAGTGTCAATGTCTTGAAAGAAGAAATAGCGAAGCTACATACGAGTGAAGGGCGTGCGTCACAATGTCCTAAATGGAAAAAGTGATGTTGATATGGCAATTGTGGCGGGTTGCACGCGTTTAAGGGGCGTGAGGTTTTATTTTCACCTCTTCATCAACGATAAAATCCCTAAATTGAGTTGAACTTCCTTCTTCTCCATTAATTTTCATCATCTTCATCTTCTCTCTTCCTCTATTCTTTCTTTCTTATCTCTTTTCATTTCTAAAAATCACTAATAGCGTGAAGAAGATTGAGAAGACTATGTTTAATAATATACCAAAGTGTCATTGTCATGAACCTGCTGAGCTTTGAACATCATAGATAGCAACAAATCCAAAAAGGAGATTCATTTATTGCAATTGGTTTGGGGTTGTCATTTCTTTTGAATTTTTTGATTCTGAATTTCAGAACATTACAAACATGTGATTTTAAGACTCATTTAAAAAGTTAGAGATAGAGCAAGAGGTGGGCAATGGTAGGAACGTAAACGAAAACAAGTATAGGAGAAATCACTCTTTGTGTTATCTTTTGGTTGTGGTTATGGAATTTGTAATAGAATTATTGATGTAGCTATTAATTGAATGTAGCTTTTGAATTAATGTATTATTGAATTAACTGTTATGAGAAATATAAAAATTTTTATGTAGTATCTTCCTAGTATTTGGATGCATTTGTATTAAGTTATTTTGTTGAGGACTTAAACAAGTATATGCAATACAAAACAATTCTAGTGATCTATATTATAATGACGCTAATAGTTGTATAATAAATGAAAATTGTAGAAACTTTCAAAAAGCCATAGTCTGTTAAAATTTATATAAAATACAAAAAGCCAACACTGTTAACAACATTAACTAAGATTAATCCAAAAAGATCCATAATTTAAACACTACAACTAAATTATCACAACTATTCGATGATTTCATAAATGTACTAGACATTATCAGAAGCAATGTGAAAGCTAAATGGCTAGCTAGAGCTAGCAGGGACTTATGTTGCTTGCTGTGATACTTGTGTAGTCTGTCTATTTGTCATCCTGACATGAGAATTCTGCTTCATCAATTGCTTTTGTGTCACTGCCTTTCTGCCTTTCCACTTCAATTTAAGAGGCTTAAATCCAAGATCAATATTTTTCTGAGAAACATCCCTCAATGTTAGAGGTGTGTAAACAACTTTTTCCTTATTTTCATATTGCAAAAATTAATATGACAATCAACAATTGATTTACATTATGCCCTTAAGTAATGTATAGTAGCACTTACCCTTTGTAATATGACACCTGATTGGTCATAAACAATTCCATGGCCTTTTTTTCTTAGCCTTTTTATCCTTTTGTGGTTGAATAGTTCCCTCAACCTCTACCTCTACTTCAAGTGGGTTGACCTACTAGATTAACACCTAAAGCTAACATATCTGTACCAACTGGCATTTGATTTCCATGACCAGTAAGTTCAAAGCAAAAATTTGCTTTTCACTTTTCTTTCTACCTTTCCTAATGTTCTCTGCTGTAGCTTTACCCTTACTAGCCTTTCCTGTATTAATGCCACAGCTATCCTTTGCTTTTTTTTTGCCCTAACTCTTTTCCCATCAAAAGCACTAAAGTTTTCACTTATGGGGTCCCTACCATTAGAATTACGCCCCCCTACATTTATTTTCATCATATAATAATGTGGTATCCACTGTATGC
This sequence comes from Excoecaria agallocha, assembly GCA_037975025.1. Taxonomy (NCBI): domain Eukaryota; kingdom Viridiplantae; phylum Streptophyta; class Magnoliopsida; order Malpighiales; family Euphorbiaceae; genus Excoecaria; species Excoecaria agallocha. Next base: position 5,843,204 of record CM075821.1, on the reverse strand, counting down.
ACAAAGTGAACATCCACCCTATCACCATTCTTTAGTTCACCATCTAGATCTAACACATCATTATCAGTTTTAACAACATGAAAAAGCCCACTCTTATTCAGAGTACAATGATATGCAGACATATTGATATATCTTACTATTTTTGTCTAATTATGGAATTTTATCACATGCATCTTATCTACATCGATAGACACATCTTCTGAGTAAGTTTGTCCATGTACATACCTCATTAGTAGGTCCTGGATGAGCTATCCCCCATGGTGAAAGAATAAATTTACAACTAGTTTTCCCATTTGAGATTCCAATAAACTAAACAAAAGCAAAAACCAAAACAAAAAAAAGTTACTGTAAAGTTTTATTGCAGCTAGGGATTTACATATATAAACCTAGCATTGTCCCACAAATAACAAAAAAAAACCATCACATTATTTAAAGATAAAAAAGTGAAAATTACCTTACAATCGAAAGTTGCTTAATTTACTAAAACCGAAATAACCCTCCTGAACTTTGGTCCCGAGATCTTATGGAAATGAGGGAAAGTATGTTGAAGATCGAGCTTTGATACAAAAAGAAGAAAATAAAGAAACGATAACAAAGAGAGACATAGATCGCGACATCAGAGATAGAGATAAAGAGAGATGGGAGTTATAGATCGAAGAGAGAGAGAGAGAGAGAGATGGAAGTTATAGATCAAAGAGAGAGAGAGAGAAATTTGTCAAAATGGGTAAACTCTATTGATATTTCAACGGGTAAATTAAGTGCCACATGTTTGTTTTTTATTCACACAAAATGACGTGTATGACACGTTAAGTGCGTGAATTACATGTGATTTCAATGGTCCAAAAAGGGGTTAACGTTGTTTAATTTTGACAACAATAAATGTCAAATTGGGAAACATTAACTATAAAGGGCGGGATGACAAAACCATGCAAGTTCAGGTGGTTAAATACATATTAAGTAAAAAAAATAAAACACACTTTCTTTGCAATTTACATTGCACAACCAAGTCCCAAAACACTATTATTTACAAGTTTTAGGAGCCTCTTAATTACAAGAAACTCTAAATTCTTTTGCTATTTTTTAATTTATTCCTTACATTAGTTATTATTTGAGTATTGAAAATAATCAGTTCGAAAAATTCTTAACTGCAAATAAGAATTTCAATGGGTTGGAGTATTTTGCAAGAGGAACATGGTTGACTAATACTTGGTGCAGTCGAGCCATTTTCTCTCAAAAAAACAACACAAATTAGCGTGCTTCAATCCACAAATCAACATACTACTCTAAATTTTTTCTTGATTTAATTGCTATTTGATTTATTATTGTTATTGTTGCTTTGCTTAAACCTTTTGTTCTGTTCATCGTTAATTTTAATTTGCTGTGCATCTTTTGGTGTTTGTTGAAAATAAATTATAGCTAGTTAATTCAACAAACACCTTAGATACACGGAAAATTAAAATTAATGATAAATACAACAACATTTTTAAGTAAAGCAATAATAACAATAATAAATCCAATAACAATTAATCAAGAAAAAGTTTAGAGTAGCTATTAGATTTGTGTATTGAAACACGCTGATTTGTGTTGTTTTTTGAGAGCAAACGATCCGTTTACATTGAGTGTTAATTAACCACGTTCTTTTCGCAAGATACTCCAATCTGTTAAAATTCTAGTATGCAACTAAAAATTTCTTGAATCGATTATTTCCAATACTCAAATAATAATCAATGTAAGAAATAAATTAAAAAATGGCAAAAGAATGTAGAGTTTCTTTAATTATGAAAGGCAACTAAAACTTATAAATAATTGTATTTTTAAACTTTGCTTATGTAATGTAAAATGCAAAGAAAGTATCTTTCTTCTTTCTTTCTTTCTTTCTTTTCATTGAGTCAATGAGCCTTTTTTGTTTACTCTTACTTTTATATAGAAATGAAAACATATATAGTTAATTTAAGGAAAAGGTAACGTTAGTGAGGCTAAGGATTACGAAAAAATAAAGGAGGAAAATTAGGCATTTACTATAAAACAAATCTGCTGTTAAACTAAATTTTAGGAACCATTTTTTTACTCGTTCAAAATAGATATTTTAATCAATAAAAATTCCAACATCATATATATTTTAACTTGCTGACTATTATCAATTTTGTGGTTTCCCATAAACTTTATAGTGGAACCTAAAGGAAATGTGACAGTGATTCATACAAGCTTTTTGTTCTCTACTACAAGTTTAACTTGTCAATTCATTTGCTTCTTATTCTTGTGTGAATATTAGCTTAATATTAGTGTTGAAGCAGAGATTTTTTTCTTAGATATTCAAGATTTGGTGCTTGAAAAGTAAGGTTTGCTACTGTCAAAGTAGTGGTTGCGGTCAGATTTTGATGATGCTTTCAGAGTATGGTTGTATTGGTTTCTTGCTTAAGTTGATAATTTAGATATTAGGTGTAAAATTCAGATCCAATTGCCTCATAATCAACTGCTACGAAAGCACCTTTTATCTATTTAAGTGCATTGAATTGTATAGCACTTCAAAGTTTATTTGTTGTATGCTAGCGATATACATATCGTATACAAGTGGTATACCTATAGTATATAAGTGGTACACAAGTTGTATATCTATATGTATACCACTAATATAGTAACCGGTATTTAGAAATATATGTTTACCAGTGGTATACCAAGAATAATCATCAATCCGACTTAATATATGTTTGATTATCCTTGTTGTGCTTTCTATGCTCGTTCCTCTTGTTTCTTACTTGGCCTTCGCAATTGCCTTCACTCTATCGGGTTACAACCGATATGGGCCGGGGCTATGAAGCGATCTTGTTATTAGAGTGAAAGAAAACCATAATGGTTGCCTAGAAAATGTGAGAAAATCAAAATCAGTAAACGAAAATTTCATCACAGCTGTTTACTCTATGCAGCGATTGGCTTCAAATTTTGCTAGAAGAACTTCATCGTCTCCATGCAATCTGTCTTCTGAATTCAATAAGCAGTAGCATGAGCAATTATTAATTTGTTCTTTTGAATGGCATTTCTAGCTTGTCGATATGGAAACGGAAGAAAGAGATGGGAAAAGAGGGGTTGATTGTGGCCAAGGAGCTCAAGCGAATCCAATCAGATTTTGCACGGCTTGACCGGTTCATTAATTCCCATGTTTCTCACTTGCTTAATTAAGTCTGATCTAGTTTCCGTTCTTGCCGAGTTCTAGAGGCAAAATCAGATTTTTCTTTGCATGAAGATTAGCTTCTTTTTTCTAGTTTTAAATTTTCCCATTACCGAGAAAGTTTGCCAGATGAGATGTGGTATTAAGACTTGCTGTAACCCCCCTATTGTGATAACAGTGGACAATTGAAGTCATGGTGAGGAAGAGTCTATAATTAAAGAATTGAATATGGAGTTTTCTTTCTTTACTTGAAAGAATCATTTTGGATTTAAGTAATTGGTTCCTAGAGTGAGGTTTTGGTGCATACAAATTTGAGAAGACCTGCCAACCTAGTAGGAACAAGTTCTAGTTCCGTAGAGTTCAGAGGTGATGTTGAATGATGTGGGAAAATGAAATGCTGTATTACTTGATCCGAGTCGCACAACTTCGCCGAAAGATTTTTCTAAGCTCCTTGGGAGAATGATGCTTATAAATAATAGAAGTGTATCATTCCTATAAAGTATTGTGAGAGTATGGAAATCTGTTACTCTTCAAGGAAGTAGATATATTTTGTCAATACCACATTCCCAACTAGTTTAGATTAGGTATTTTGAGGTTCTAGGAAATATGTTTTAATTAATATTGTCATAGTACTGAGTTTATATGCCAACTTGAATTATGGAACTTCTGTGGCATATCTTGGGATATTTATCTAGTATTAATATTATCATACATGGAGAGGGCGTTTTGTTCGATCAGCATACTTTTGGAGACATTGTCAGAGCCTTCTTAGACAGTGGGTTGCCCTCAGAAGCTAGGAACATATATAAGGAGATGAGACTATCTACAGATCTTCCATTATCTTTGGCTTTTCAAGTAATCTTGAAAGGGCTAATTCCATGCTTGGATTCAAGAGAGAAGGTAAATGACGGCTTTTTAGAACTTTTTCCGAACATGATTGTTTATGACCCAGCTGAAGACTCGTTTGAAGATCAAGGGAAGGACTCATGCATTATTTTCTACACCAATGTAACCCAATTTTAAGAATTTGGGTGGCATTTTTGCACATTTTTTAACAATTATAATGGTCTTTCAGTATATTCTTTAACAATTATGGAGGTATTTTATGCTCTAAAAATAATTTAAGGGGCAAAATAGAGTCTCTGTACAATTGTTGAGGGTAAAATAATACATTTTCTTTATATTTTTCTTTTTTTTTTTCAAGAATCTCATCAGCAGACTTGAAGCCTTTGTTTGGACTGGAATAAACGGAAGTAAAGTAAGTAAAATTGACAGTAACTCTTATATACTTTTTATTGTTTGACAAATCTAAAATAAATATATAATAATTGAAAATATTTCTTTCAAATTTAGAATAAATATAAAGTTACTTTCATCTATTTTGAAATTCGGAGTAACTATTTTTAAAAATATAAAGTAACTAATTATCCTTACTTAATTTACTATACTCTCATTTACTCTGTAATTTTTACAAAACAAACAAAAAAACTTAAATTACTCTCACTTACTATACTTTCATTTACTCCCATTTACCCATCCAAACAAATGCGAAAAGCTGTTAATTATTTGAGCTTTAGTCCGTGTCGTGAGAACTTTAGTTAAATAATGTGAAGAAAGACTACATTAATCTGATTTTGTGTTAGAATGGGACGTGCAGCATTCTTTTTTATAATCATGTGAAAATCAATTAAATATTTATAATAATTGGAAGACATTTTTTCACGACAAACAGAAATTGAATGGGCTAAGCAAAAAGAAGAGGGAGAAATCGTGGACGTTTATTTTGGGGTTTCATTTTCCCCTTCAAATTATTTTTAAGATAAACTGCTTCAATATGTGCTAAAAAAGTATTGAAATAGAAATATTTTAGTAATATTTTTAACAATTATAAATATATTTTTGTACAATTTTTAATGACTATAAGAGCATTTTAGCATAATTGCTTCAAAAATAATTTAATAGATAAAATAGAGTTTTGAAACAAACATCAAATGTAAAATAATATTTTTTTATCTTAAATTATATTTTAAGGGTTAAAGTTTTTTTTTTTTGTTATTGAACTTTTCAAACTATTTAGAAAAAATATTTTTAAATTATTTTAGATTATTTTTGGTTTTTTATCAATAAAGTTTCAAAAAATGAAAAAATTTCATTAATTTTTATAAAAACCGATCAAATTATGTCATACTTCCTATATTTTAGTGGTAAAGTAAATTTATTTTAATAAGTTCAGTGGTAAAAATTACTTTATTTTTAAATGTATAGTAGCACTTTTTTTTATTTTAATAGCAAAAATAATTTATGGTATTTTTTAACTAATTAAAAAAACTTAATGACAAGAATTGATCTTAACGCCACTTTTAATAAAATTTAAAAACGTTTTGTAACATTCTTTTGAAAGTAAAACACTTTTTGTACTTGTGAATTGAAATCGTCCCTATTCATATGTGACTTAATTAAATCCAATTAAGTCCCTTTGTTCTTTATTTAATTATTTTTGTTCTTAAAAAATTCATAATAAAGAAATTTACTTCTACACTTTTTAAAATGTATAATTTTTATTTTTAAATTTATCAAAAATGACATATTTTTATGTGGTTGGTAATTGGGTAAAAAAATTTCAATCACCCCAAAATTTTGATGGAAAAATATTACTTTTAGCTTTTGAGAAAAAAAAAAGTTGAAGACTGCAAAATGCAATTGAGTCAAAATTGAGGTCTTTGTTTGCAAATTTCTAAGAGTAGGGAAAAAAGAAAAAAATCTCCATTGACTGTACTATAAAGATGCAAGCATTTCTATTCAGAATTGCCTTCGTTTTGACAAAGATCTCTGTCTTGCTTTCCTCTCAGCTTAAATCTCTGTATCCCTCTCTCTCTCTCATTGCTCCAAATTTAAATAATTCATATTAAAAATGACTTCATGTTACAGCCGGTTAACCGCCGGCGCCGCCGCCGCGCCAATATCCCCGGTACAACTCCAGCCACGTACGATGGAGATTTTAACTCTCCATCTCAACCGCAATCACACTAATAAAAGGCAAGGAATCTCCTTGAGATCTGCAAGACATTCTAAAACGTTGTTAGTTAAGGCGGTGGGATCTAGCGGAGCATGGGACCAATCAGATGGAGGAAATGAAACCGAAAAAGCTGGGCCTTGTTCTTATTCGTATGGCGATCAGGCGATTGGAGATGTGTTGGAGAATACCGGGACTAGGAGTTGGAATCCGAAGGTGGAGGTGGCGGTTGCAGCGGCGGCCACTGTGGTTTTAGGCGTCGGCAATCGGGTGTTGTATAAGCTTGCTTTGGTTCCGTTGAAGCATTACCCGTTCTTTCTCGCTCAGGTCGCTACTTTCGGGTACTCTTTCTACATTATCTTTAATGCTTTCTCTCTGATTTTTCATTGTTTTGTGTGCATTGCCATGTCATGTTGCCATTTGCCAATACCGTTTTTTACGACTGTTTGCCTATAAAATTTTTGCGCCGGGGGGATGTTGTATAGTGAAAAAACTTCGGGGGTTAAATTGTAAGTTCTACTTCAGCGTGTTATATATTGAATTGCTGGAGGTCCGCCACTTGGAGTTGAATTAATTATTAACTATTAGTAATTTAATATGCCGGGCATTGAAGACTAAAGTTAGAAGAAAACTTTCTGGCTTGTCCATTTGATGGTATTGTATATGTTGGGCTATCTCAAGGAAAGAAGCAAAAATGTGCTTTGCGCATGCGGCAAGAAGAAAAAAAAATGTTCTTTTTTCCCTCTTTAGTCTTTAGTAGGTAATTTTAGTTCGAAAACCTTCTTTTAGTTAATAAAAGAGTTCGATGAGTAAACTTTTTTAAATTGTTTTCATTTGCGTAATTTGAAAGAGTTCTATTTAATTATAATCACCATCATTCTAATTATAACTTAATGATTAATCCAAGGGCTTAAAAGAATCATTCTGGTCCCGTACAATTCTTAGGGCTCATAAGCTGTTAAAATCTTCTTTTTATTAGTAATTGAATGGTTAAGTTGCAGTTTTGCCGGAGTTTTTATCTGATTACCTGGTTATAATAAACAATAAATGATAAATCGGCTTATGTAGAAAATCTTTCACCGAATGCGACCACTCTGTTAGATCCAAAATTTGCTGAAGTCTATATCACCGAGACGGCGACTGCCAAACTTGCAATTTCACGTCTTACACATGTCTTATCGTTCTTTGATTCCTTCCTGATCGCTAACTTGATTAGTTTCCGTGTTGCTTCTTTTTTCCCTTCTTTTTTTTCTTTGATAAGACTTCTTTTTCCCTTCTTCGGTACGGTTTTACATGTATCAGGTTATTATATTCCTAATTTATCCATAAAAACATAAACTAGAATCTAATCCCTGATACCTGCTATTAAATGCAATTAAGTTTAGTTGTTTGTTTACACTCCGTAAATTCTGTCTGCCACTACTACTGCTAATAATCGTAATAATAATTCAATACCTATGAAACAATTGGAAATTTGAAAGAAAAAGATAGCTTTACTAATAATAGTAGCTTATTGAATAATTACAATATATTGCTCAAAAGAAAAAATGCCTAATACTTTCAAAGTAGAGACCCATAATCTGGTTTGATGGAATAAATTGAGAAAAATGTAAAAGGTGGATTACAAATTAGATAAAGGCATGGCTGTGAATTTTATTTTATTTTTTTACCAAAGACATGGCTGTGAAATTTGATGGAATATAATTTTTAATGATCAGTTCTGGTTTGTTTCAATTTATGTATTTTTCCATGTATTTGGATTTAACAGTCATGGAATAATTACATATTATCAGTACTCTATCAACAACTTTCTTTTGTTCAAGCCCTTTCCTTTTATAATAATGGTAGCTTAAGGTGCAGAAATTTGGACATGTAAAAGAATATTCTGTTTGAGAGAATTATTGAGCTCTTTTTCAATGTTGAATATTCTTTTTTGATGAGAGATGACTTGGCTTTATGACAAATTAGTTCATGGTGTCAGTTTTAAGATGCTTCATAAGCTAAAGAGTTAAGATGTTTGTTTTAAATTAATAAAAAAAGGTTTTATGATGTCTGCTGATTGTTAGTGGTGATTATGCGATGTACTAAATGCGAAATCCTGTTTTAGTTTTGCAAGGTTTATTGAAAAGGTATAATTTCTGTCTTTTAGCATTTGGGTAGATTTTCTTAGATGAAAGGCATAGGAAAAAGAAAGTAAAATTGGATTTGTGCTATTCGTTGATTGCTGGGTCCACCGCAATGGATGCCTCATAAGTAGAGTCAAAGACGTTTGTGCCTCGCCACAGACTTTCCATTGGACAAAGAAAAGAGTTAATACTTGTATATTCCCGAGCATTTTTTTATTCAGATATTATTACGCTTCTGGTGGCTGTGGGCAAGTTGATGATCGTTAAATCAGTGTGCGAGGAAAGTCGTCATTTTTTTTTTTTTGTTTTTTGGTCAAGTGCAAGGCATGTGTTTCACCAGAGCCTTTCTCTGTCTTGTTGCTTATGGTTTGTGGCCCAGGCGAAACTTTTGCAATTTCCATCATTATTTGACCCTATCAAGGAAAATACCCTATAATTTTCAAAAATCATCGTAATGCCCTCAATGAGCTATTGTTTTCTTTTTATCAATTTTTGCTTCCCATAATATGGCCGTACAAGTCTTATATAATTAACATCTGCCTTAGCCCTAGGACAGTGAACTAGTTGACCTAATTATTTAAGTAATCCGTATATAATTTCATTTCAAATTATGCATTGGGATTTATCATCCTAGAATATGGAATGATCTTTTTTTGTCTTTAACACCCACCTCACCCCACGAAAAAAATGGGGGCAGTAGCAGTTATAAAATTTCTCCTATTAATATTAATTAATTGTGAATTGTTTAACTTGATCATTTTGGTTTTTTGTTCGATAAGTTGATGATCAAGGTGGAATTTCAAACGATGAAAATTGAGAAATATTTTCTAAAATACAACCTTGACTACGGGAGTCTTTTTAGTAGTAGTGAAAATTGCTATGCTAATAATAAATTGCAGTGTCCATTTTCCCTTTCGAATGCCCTTTTGAATTTTTTCAATTTTTAGAATTTATATTTGTTATGATTGTCTCATTTTGTAGTTGAAATTTAGGAGTCTGTTCTTAGATTTACTTAATAGCACTGCTGTTAAGGATGTTGGAAATTATACTTGTATAACTATGACAAAACGAACTGGTTCTTGTGTTTATTATTTTATTTGTTTATGTATTTATGCAGATACGTTCTTATTTACTTCACTATATTGTACATTCGGTACCATGCTGGAATTGTTACAGATGAGATGCTTTCTATGCCAAAAGCTCCATATATTCTTGTGGGAATTTTGGAGGCTGTTGGAGCTGCGACAGGAATGGCAGCTGCAGGTAATACAAATTGTCCTATTATGTATTTGTTTCCCTTTCTTTTGTCCTCTATATTGTGTTTTGTAGGCAAACTCTAACTCATTTATTATTTGATTGCAAGAAAGGTAAAAATTGCTTGAAATTGATTGTCAAATTACTAGAATTTGACCCATCAGATAATTTATTTTAGATAGGGAAAGATAATGCTAGTGATTATCAAAATTTGATGTGCCCCATTCTGGTCATTTGATAGTCAAGTTCAAGCTATTTTTACTTTTATTGCAATTAAGTAATATTTGATTTATATTTTAGTTATTATTGATCAGTGTGTTATTTATTAGGGTAAGTTTAATGACCACAGGTATAAATAACCCATAGAATCCAAGTTATAATGGTCATGTGGTTCTAGTGCATTTTCATTACCTTAAAGATTTATTATACTTCCAAAAGTTATTTTGTGGTTTATCTCAATAGTTCTTTCCACCTTTCCAGAATTCTAGGCCATTACATTTTTTGTTTAAGCTGCTTCACCATCCCCTTGGAAATATGGAATACTTCATCTTCACATGATTTGTTCATCCTAGCATTTCCTTCTTCTAAGAAATGTTGCCTATTCTTTATCAGTCCATGTTCATTTCTTATTTTAAATTAGAATTTCTGGCTCTTATGAACTTCAATTTTTATAAGCATACTGCAAAAAGTGATTGTTTGCTAGATTTAGAGAGTTCATTTTTGTGGGTTTGTAATACCTATTTCTGAAGGTAGTCTCTTATTTAACTTATCTGGACTTCTATGATTTGCAAATTTTCAGGGTTGTAAAAACCAATCATTTGACAGCTAAATTTATTTATGATTGTTTTTAGAAACATTGTGAGTATGCGTGCATATGCCATGCCAAAATCTCTCCTAACACTATCTGTGCTCTCTATGTTGAATCAGCAATACTTTCTGGGGCATCAGTTCCAGTTTTGTCTCAGGTATGAAAAGTCAGCATATATGCTTTGACATGCACCTCTTGTTTAATATTGAAAGGGTCCTTGTTCTTAACCATTTTCAGTTCTTTTGTTATCCTTTGCAATAATGATCTAAGCTCAGAAAATCTGTTAGTTGCTGGAGAGGGAGGAAAAAAAAAAAAGAACAAACTTGTCTATTGAAATTTGTAATAGCTCAAGTGTGAAGAAATCAAACAGTAAAAGCCACTGGCTGATGACTATCTTATGGATGAGGAGGGTTGTTTCTGGGTTAATATGGATGGTCTATGGTTTAGGGAGGTGGAGAGCTATCATTTAGCGTATAGCCATTGGCAAACTGCTTTGCTTTAGTCAATACATTCCATCTGCCAATCCAATACACCAACACACGAAGATCAAGAGAAAGAAGCAAACTGAACACGTCACACAATAATCAATGCAAACAATCTGTTAATACATCATGGCGAAATTTGCAGCTGTCTTTGGTTCTCTTCTTCATTCTCCCTTTCGTTCTCCTTTAGTAACTAAAGCTTTGCAAACATGTGAAAAATTGATTGGCTAAAAAGAGCTAATTCTTAGAATTGAAAGTTGTCATATTGTATACCGTAGCAAGGATTAGACCTTCTCTCTTGCACTGAGTGCTTGATACCATCTGGCAACTTTCTTCTTAATAATGTTCAACTGTTTGTACACTTGTCTTTGTCCCTACATGGGCTCATAGCCTTCTGATTGACATTTTTCTTTTCAAATGATCACAGATCAATATCAGACAGTTAAGTAAGTTCATTTCTTCTTCTGTAGACCTTTCTTGTGTGGCAGATACTCTTGTCAATTATTTTTCTTGGGAGGAGATATAAAGTCAATCAGCTACTTGGATGCTTCCTTGTTGCAATTGGTGTGATAATAACTGTAGCAAGGTGAGTTTATAATTGTTGTGGATGTGTTAGTATTTTTTTCTTTGGTTAAGACTTCTATTAGCTGCCGGCAGAATACATAAAACACAATGCCTTTGTTCTATTATTTGGGAGTCCGTGAGAGAGCATAGGAAAAAATGCTGTTAGAAATTGCTTCAAATTGTAAATATGCTTATTCTTCTTGAAGTTTGCTCCTTGAAACCACTGATGTAGGGTCCACGGTTTTTGGTTTAGGTTGTTCAAAAAACTAGGAGATAACACATGTTTGTTTGCTAGGGATCAAAGAGTGGTGTCTATTTTTTGAAATTGTATGTTGCTAAGAAAATGAACTAAACCACGCTTGCATACTGACTATTAGGCTCAATACCATGCCCTATAATGTGGTGCACGAACTCTGTTAGTTGGTATGAGACCAATGTGAAAGGAAGGATGCTACAAGTGTTTCTGCATGATGAATAAATCAGTAAATAACCCAAACCTTTATGCACACTATTTTTGGACAATTCTTTTATTTTTCATCTGTTTGTTCAATGAACTTTCTTTTTGGTATTCATTTTAGCCCATTGTAAAAAAAAAAAAGGAGTCAAATATTAAAATATCTACAACTTTAGCATATTTAATTTTCAACCAACTCATTGATACTGATATCAATCTAAATTATCTTGTACCTAATTGAATGAGAGAGTTACTTTAGAAATATTTCTGTTAGTATGTTAATCATTGATGTCAGTGAAGAAGTTCATGATTATTGATGCATAAAACAATATAAAAGTCCAAAAAAGGTTTCAGTTTTTACTGGTCATTAATTTATTCTTTTGCCTTTTTTGGATGGCTAAAATTAATAGAAATATTTCAAGTACAAATTGATAAAATTAAAAGAATTGACTGAAACTGAGAATGTGCATAAGGAATCTTATTTTGGTGATTTGGCTTTGTTTTTTCTCAAAAGCATAACATTGTATTAGCATTTCAATAGAAGTTTTCAAGTAATGAATTGCATTATTTCACCTACATAACTTTTTACTTGTTGCTGTCGTATTTATTCAAGCACTAGTTTTTGGTGTCAAATAGGAGAAAAACAGATAAGTAGTTGATAAACATTAAGAACAGAACCTGAATTAGTCTTATATAAAGTTAATAAATGAGAAGAATTAAGTTGTTAAATTGAGTGATGGGTAGCTTACTTTATGGCAACCAAATCAATATGCTCTTCCTTCAATTTTCTTAAATGCGAAATAATTTTTATTGCTTGGCTTTTTCTGAGAGTTTCTGTGCAATTGTCACTTCTTAATATACATGATGAGTAAGACGCTTTTCTTTCATATACTTTAGCAACAACAACAGGTATCAACAAGAATTAACTGGTTTTGACATGACAATTTCATACTAAAGGTCTATTTTTCGATAATATCTAGATGGTAGTCTCTAAATCAAAAGCCAAAAGTGCAAAAATGATTTAACTGATTCCTTCTTTTTAGGATATTACACATTTGATTCATGTGGCCATGTGTACTTGTGCAGTGGATCTAGTGGTGGTCATTCATTGAAGGAAGCCAGTATATTTTGGAGTCTTTTGATGATATTCTCTTTTCTATTGCAAGCTGCTGATACAGTGCTCAAGGTTAGGATACAGAACAACTTTTTGTGGAGATATATAAGTGTGCATTGTTGGTCCTGACTGCAGATATTTTATAATTTGCAGGAAATTATTTTCCTGGATGCTTCTCAGCGATTGAAGGTATGTTCCAAGATTGACAGTAAATGTTTAATTTCTATAGTACAGTATATTGCTTATCTTATTGTATTTGGAAAAACTTTTACTTTTTGTTAAGGGAAAATTGATTTTGATTCCACAAACATTCCCAACAAAATAATTTTTCACTTTTTTGAGCTGAATTCAAATTATGGAAGACAATACTAAACTGATATATATTATGCTTTCCATCCCATGTTAAGAGTCATTTTTTACTCTTTCACAAATATTAAGATAATTATTGAATTTTCTTGATATTATAAAAAATTACTTTAATGGACTCATCATATCCTTTTGTAGAAAAGAGTGTTTATTGATGATATTAATGCAATGGTGGTAATAATGACAAGGGTAAATTTGGAAAATAAGTAATTAATCTCTCCTTGATTTTTTAAAGTAACCCTTTAGATGGGACTAAATTTTTCTTCAAAAATGACTCTTACCATGTGTCAGAGGGAGGATTGCTATTTTAAAATTATCTCAAAGGCTACCAAACTACACATCTTGAGGATTGTTTGTGGAGCTTGGTTGTTTACTAAGTCTTTAGTTTTTAAATTTTTTGGTAGTGCTAGAATTTATTGAGATGTTAAGATAATACCTTTCAATCTGTTACAGGGAGGTTCATTAGATCTATTTGTTGTCAACTCCTTTGGCTCAGCTTTCCAAGTAGGTAAACTGTAGTGAATCAAGTCTAAAGTTTTGCTTTTATTTTTTTTATCATACCTTTTAAAAACAGGTGCATAGAAGTCTAAACATTTTCTATGTATTTTGTCCAGGCATTATTTATATTCCTTCTTCTTCCTTTTATGTCAAAATTATGGGGCATACCATTTAGCCAACTTGCAGGCTATCTTAAAGATGGCGCGGTTTGCTTTCTGAACATTGGTAGTTTATCAAGTGGTAAGCTATGATTTTGTGTCAAGATGTATGACATAAAACAAATTAAAATAAATAGTATTGATAGATGTGCTGTGATATTTTAGATCTCATGCTGTTTTCGGAGTTTATGTTGGCACTTTTGGTACTTTGGCAAGAATATGGAACCTGCTCTTTCTTGTAGAGGAAATAATTAAGTTCAGTTCATTTATTTAAGTTTTTGTCAAATTCATCAAACTATATTTGAGCTATACGTTGATATTGATTTCAATATCACAACATTATGTTTTCATGGATATAAAATGATATGAATCTTAGTACGATTTTAGCTATTTGGGAGAATCATATTGAATTCATGTCATACAATTTCCTTCTTGTGTATAATTGATCAATTAAAATTTTAACAAAAAATGCATGTGGCATTGATGATCATTTTAATTATCAAAGCGTAATTTAGATGTGCAATAAATTAGGAAATATGATAGTAAATGATAAAATTTGTAATGACTATAAATGTAATGTATAGTTATGGATGTTTCAAGAGTAAAATAAGCAAAAAAGTATTAATGTTAAAGTAGTTTTAACAGTTTTTTTATCAATTGGTATGCAATATTTTAAGCTAGTCTATGCTACTCTATTGACGTGAGAAGGAGAAGGATATCTCGGTCACTGTAATAGGTCTTGTCAGAAATTCTTGAACATTGTTGTTATAGGAGGTTGGACTGTTGCAATTGAAAATCGGAGATACGTGCACAGAAAATAACCTAGCTTACATCCCTGGAGTTGCTATGTTTGTATGCTTGAACAGTTATACTATATTCTAGAGATATAGATCAGGGATGATGTACACTACTTGAGCTGTTCATATTAAGCTTTACTATATGCAATATATGGATGTTAAAAACCAACTTTATATAATAACAAGAAATTCGTGTTGGTAGATGAAAAATAAAAATTAGTGCATGAAATATAGCAATACAATTATCAGATATGTCCGAGATATAAAAGTTATTTACATACTTTAATTGAATATAATAAAATGGTGTTCTGGAACTTGTTAACATTATTCTGGTTTTGAAGTACAAATCCAAGATCTTGCTCTTGTGCTGTGGTTTCTGTATGCAACTTTTAAAAGGACCAAATGGTAATGAGTCAATGATTGTGTTGTTTGGCTTTATTTTCCATTTTTTTCTTTTGGGAATCTTGCTATGCGGTTGTTATTATAGACTAGAGACTTGCAATTGATTTCTTGTAATTAATTTGGCTGCCCACAGGATGTGATGGTGCTCCCCTGCTACCTGTATTGTTTGTTCTTGTAAACATGGGTTTCAATATCTCATTGCTGCATCTACTTAAGATCTCTTCAGCTGTTTTATCTTCCCTTGCTTCCACAATTTCAGGTATGCCATATTACCCATCAAAAGAACTTCCTGTAAAACCATTAAGCATATTAATTACTTACCCTAAATGCCTCTGAAAGATTGCTTGAAATAATGGCCATTGTTGCATCTAGGTCCCTTGTGGAGGGCATATCTATCAATTTACAGTTTGAATTCTTACCAAGTCTGAAATTGGCAACTCTGTTGTCTTAATAAATGACCATGGCAGGAACAAGCATGATACTGAATGAAAATAATAAGATCTATTCCTTTTGTCAATATTATCTCTTCCTGGATTGTATTTTCGTACGAAGATGAGATTATGTTACTTGTTGCATCCCTGCTATGAATTGTTCTAGATGGGGTTAATGGCGTTATTCATTAAAACCTACATTGTTGTTTCACACTCTATATCTTTGTTTGAAGCACCTTAAGGATGTTTTTTATAATTAAAATGCATTTGGTCAATTATTACAATTTCAAATGCATTAAGCACTTTCAACTTACCATTAGATCTTTTTATCTGTGTTCTTAAGCTGAGACCTTGGCAAGATGGCATTGGCATGATTCGTGTCAAAGCATTATTAAATTGGAATCTTTAATCCCATCATGTTGGTTTTCTTGTTAAGTGTTTGATGACATTTGGCAAATGAGCATGTTGTTCAATCTTTCTTGAATCGTAGTTTTTGAAACTAACCTAACTGAACTGATGCATGTTTTGTTTGGGGGTTTAATTTGGCAGTGCCGATATCGGTGTATGTGTTCACATTGCAACTGCCATATCTTGGTGCTGGATCCTCCCTTCCAACTGGCTTTGTTGCGGGAACCATAATTCTGGTTCTGGGCTTACTGATCTATGCTTGGACACCTTATACTAATTCTTCTAATGCATCTTCACCGTCTCCCAACTGAATTGTAGTAATTTCTTTGCACATTATTTGCATTTTCTACTTCAGAAAATTATGTGAGCGGCTATTCATCAATGCCTAATAATAGGAAAAAGAAGGAAGAAGAAAATTATTATTGCTGTTGTAACAGAAAATGTGGTTCATTTTGGATGTGCAATGGCTGATTGGACATTGATGTTATATTAGTTAATTTCTTGAGAAAATAACATTGATGTGAAAGGTGAAAACAACATCAGCATGTCCAATTTTATCTGTATGCATATTTCCTTTGGGCTAAAATTGCATAATTTATATAATTATATCTTTCCAGTTATGTAATCAAATATATTATTATATCTATAAAAAAAATTATAAATAGGAAAAATGTATCTTGGGTTCCTAAAGTTTATAGGCTTTTTATATTAAATTTCTATACTTTAAAAAAATTAAGATTGGATTCAAATTATGTTGAAAATGAGATTAGAAACTCCTATCTGTTGTAGAGGTTCCCTCCCTATGGTTCCTTCGACATCTTAGGGTTTATATCCTTAGCCTAGCTAAGGTCCTTTCCTCTTGATTTTTCATGCCGTCTGACCGCATCAATGGAGAATAAGGAGGATATCAACAAGTTGCTTTCTCTGCATTTAACAGAGGAGGAGAATCAAATCGAAAAAGTAAAACTGAATGAACGAACCAACAAGAAACAAAAATTGAGGATTTCGTTGTGTCTTATTGGGAAATTATTGAATGTGAAGGGAATAAATGTCAATGCATTTTGTACCATAATGCTCAATAGTTGGAGACTTTAGAAGGGTTTCAGCTTACGTGACTTTGGAAACTAAGCATTTATTTTCCAATTCTTTCTTGAATCTAATAAACAAAAGTTTCTTGATCAGGGTCCTTGGTGTTTTGATGACCAACTCCTACTGTTACGTGAGATGGAGTGTGATATTGGTGTTGTCCCCAACCTTGTAGACACTACTCTTTGGATACGAGCTTATAAGATCGTTTTTTTGTGGCATTCAAAAGAGATTGCAATTATCATGGCTAATATGATAGGCACCTTTGTGGATTTTGATGAAGGTGAAAATTGGGGTTAGGCACCGTACATTCGTTTTTGGGTTACCGTCTTTGTTTCTAATAAATTGAGGAGGGGGTATTATTAGAATTGGGGGATAGAGTTATATGGGCAAAATTCAAGTATGAAAGGCTGCCAGTATTCTGTTATAGTTGTGGCTATATTGGACATAGGGTACAGGAATGCAAAAATGAAGTGAATGTGTTAGAATATGGAGAATGGCTAAGAGCTTCTCCTCGGAAGGGGTTTCAATTGCGGAATCAAGTGGAAAAACAGAAAGAAGAGAAGTTGCTTGCTCAGCTTAATGCGATGAGTCCCAAGAATACAGAGCCTGGTGGACGAGATGCTAGAACGGACAAACCAACTTGTGTTCGATCTCTTCAAGAGGTTCTTACAGCTCTAAATTCTAAAACTAATGTGACTTTGGTATTACTTAAATCTAATGAAGATAACACAACACAGCCTAATATAGAAACTCATATTGACATATTCTCACAGAAGGTTGCATCTATTCCTGATATTGGCAATGATCCAACCACTACTATGCTTGCAGGTCAGTTTCCTATGAATTCTTCAATGGCTGATGCTTCTAATAATATAGAAGGTCTAAATAAAAATGGGGAGGATACAGGTGAAGGATTAGGTAGTAGAATGGTAGTAGACATTGGTGAGGATGTTGAAGTACAAAACACTGGAATAGTAGAGTTTAAGAATAGTGTGAATGGGATGAAGGGTAACAAAATACAGGGGTCATAGAAATGCTTAGCTAGGGAAAAAAGCAATCGGGTGTATAAAAGATCAGGAGGTGGAGATAAACTGCTAAAACGGGGGGTGGTGGAGGTGATTCCTATTGAGCAAATAGATGAAAAGGGGAGGGGGAAGTTTTATCAAAGAAGTTGAAGAAGGATGAGACTGTCCGACAATCAACTATTGATTTAAAGGCGACTGGGGTCTTTAACCCTAGTTGCCTAGAGTCATGAGCATCTTAAGTTATAACTATCATGGTTTAGGGAGTACCATGGTAGTTGCAAGCTTAAGGCGATTGGTTAAATCGTAAACTCCCTCTATCCTCTTCCTAATAGAGACGAGAGTGACAGAGGATATAATGAATTTTATTCGGATGTCGTTAGGCTTTAAAAATTGTTTTAATGTTAGAGGAAATAATGAGGGAGGTGGTTTAGCACGTATATGGCAGGATCATATTCAAATGTCTTTATTATCTTATTCAGCCCATCATATTGATTTCAAAGTGAGTCTCATAGATAGCATGTGTTGGCATCTGACAAGCTTTTATGGTTGCCCTGAACACCAACTTCGGTCTAAGTCATGGGATTTAATTAGGCAATTAAATGCTTCTCCTCGAGAGGATTGGTTGATCATTGGAGACTTCAATGAAATTTTGTCCCATTCAAAGAAGAAAGGAGGCATTCCTCATCATGAGGCTGCTATTAGTTCTTTCTAAGGTGTGTTGGCAAATTATAATCTAGCTGATCTGGGGTTTATGGGTTACCCATTCACATGGGATAATGGCAGGAAAGGGGTTGATTTTATTGAAGAAAGATTGGATAGGTGTGTTGCGTCGGTTTCTTGGATTCAGAGGTTTGATAAAGCAAGAGTCTTCCATAATCTTTCAGCGGGATTAGACCATTTACCAATTAGTGTCATATTTACTGCTGAAAGGCCTTACTCTTCTAGTTCAAATCATTTCAAATTTGAAAGTATGTGGACTCGTGACCCTATGTGTAGCATTTCTATCAAGTCGGCTTGAATGAAGGAGATTATTGGGTGGAGAATGTTAAAAGGTCTATGACCACTCTTCAAACTTGGAATCAAAGCTCCTTTGGCTCTTTGAAACTTTTGAAGAAACGGGTAGAGCACCAGCTACATAAGTTAGGTAATAAAGAAGATGATGCATCTCTTCAGTCTTGTGCCTCTTTAAAAAAGGGGCTGGCCGAAATTTTATTGCGAGAAGAGATGAAATGGCATCAAAGGTTAAAGATCCAATGGTTGAAAGAAGGGGATAGAAATATGAAATTTTTTCATGCTTCTGCATCGAAAAGGCAAGTCACCAACAAGATCTCTAAATTGGTTAATGAAGAGAACAAGATGCTGATGGGAAAGGAGTTAGAAGAGCATATCATCCAATTTTATTCAAATTTGTATACTTCAGGGGGGCAACGGGTTAAGGTTGGAGATCTGGATTTTCTTACTCCCAAAGTAACAAATGACATTAATGCTATCTTGGAGCGTCATTTCATAGAGGAAGAAGTGTTCGAGGCAGTCCAGATGATGCATCCACTAAAAGCACCTAGACCAGATGGCTTTCCTCTACTTTTCTTTCAGTTGTATTGGAGCACGATAGGGACTGATGTGACTCAACAAGTTATTAATGTCCTCGAAGGAAGTGAGCTACCAGAACAGTTCAATCATACTTTGGTGTCTCATCCCAAAGGTAAAAGAACCGAACTCCATTACTCAGTACGGACCTATCAGCTTATGCAATGTGATATGTAAAATTGCAACAAAGGTTTTGGCAAACAGATTAAAACTGATCTTGGAGGATATTATTGATGTTACTCAAAGTGCTTTTGTCCCAAGTAGACTAATAACAGATAATGATTTGGTTGTTTGTGAAGCCTTTCATCATATGAAGCGTGCAGGAGTGGGAAGAAGAAAATATATGTCTCTTTAAATTGGACATGATAAAGGCCTATGATAGAGTTGAATGGTCCTTTCTATCAACAATTATGAGTAAACTCGGTTTCTCTCTGAAGTGGATAGAGAAGGTAATGCGATTGCTGACCTTGGTATTTTACTTTATTTTGATTAATGGTGATTCAATGGGTAAAATTATTCCATCATGGGGTCTTCGTCAAGGCGATCCTTTGTCTCAATATCTTTTTCTCATTTGCACTGAAGGCCTCATAGGTTTACTTAATTCGGCCATTAATTCTGGCATCCTCCATGGGATGCGCATCTCTAGTGGAGCTCCTTTAATTTCCCATCTATTATTTGCTGATGATAGTTTACTTGTAACACCCTAATCTGCCCTACTATACGTATGTTGTAGGCTACATTGGTTAGAGGAATTGTTAATGTTACATTGTCAATAAGCGTGGTTATCCAACTAATCTCATATAAAAATATATCCAATAAATATTTCGACATTATGATGGCTATAAATTTGCCCACCCTCTTGTAAAACAAACAAATTCTCACAGCCCCTCATAGGCACAATAATTTATATCCATCATATACACTCATATTTCATCCCAACGATTTCAAGTAATCTCATAATATAAACATGCATATTTCTATACTAGAATATTGAGTTAACAGGTACTTTAAGCTTTTGTGATCTGTATATATATAACATTTCTTTCCATACAAGTAGTGTCTCCAAATCTTTAAGGCAAAGACTATGGCTACCAGTTCTAGGTCGTGAGTGGGATAGTTTTTTTCATGATTCTTGAGTTGTTGAGAAACATATGCAATTACTTTCCCTTCTTGCATCAAAACACAGCCTAACCCAATTCTTGAAGCGTCACTGTAAATCACAAAGTCTTTACCTGGTTCGGGTTAAGTCAATATTGGAGCTTCCATCAACATACATTTAATTAAGCTTTTCAAAACTCTCTTGACACTTGCTTGACCATTAAAATTCCACTTGCTTTTGCAGTAATCAAGTCAGTGGCGCTGTAATGATGGAAAAATCTTTCACAAATGTTCGATAATATCCTGCTAATTTGAGAAAGCTCCTCACCTCAGTAATGTTCTTCAGTGATCTCCACTGCAAAATTTCATCGACCTTCTTTGGGTCGACTTTAATTCCCTTTGCAGATATTACATGCCCCAGGAAAGACACCTCATCTAACCAAAATTCACATTTATTGAACTTAGCATACAACTATTTTTCCCTCAACATTTGCAATATAATTCATAAATGCTTGTCATGCTTTTCTGATGTCTTTGAATATACAAGGATATCATCAATAGAAACCACCACAAATTGGTCTAGATAGGGTGAAAGACCTTATTCATTAGGTCCATGAAAGCGACGGGAGCATTTGTAAGATCGAATGGCATCACTAAAAATTCATTGTGGCCATATCTAGTACAAAAGGCTGTTTTAGGTAAATCAACATCCTTTACCTTCATCTGGTAGTAGCTCGATCTTAAATCAATTTTTGAAAGTACTCCAGCCCCCTTCAACTGATCAAATAGATCTTCAATTCTAGGCAAGTGATACTTATTCTTGATAGTCACCTTGTTTAGATGCCGATAATTAATACATAATTGAAGCGACCCGTCCTTTTTTTACAAAAAGAACTGGTGCTCCCAAGGAGAGGTATTAGATCGGATGAAACCCTTATCAAGCAACTCCTGTAATTGAATGTTTAACTCCTTCAGTTTTGCAGGTGCCATTCTATAAAGGGCAATAGATATAGGTATGGTATCGGAAGCCACATCAATGGTAAACTCCACTTCTCGATCAGGTGGTAACCCAGCTAGCAGTTCATTGGGAAACACGTCGAAAAATTCACATACAGTTGGAACATCTTCTACTGTGAGCTCTTCCTTCTTGACTTCTATAACGCATGCTAGGTAAGCCATACAACCTTTCCTCATCAACCTTTTTACAGCTGTAGCAGAAATAACATCGAAAAGAAAGTATGTTCTCTGACCTACCAGCGTGGTTTCATGCTCATCTGGAGTTTTAAGAGTGAACCGCTTACATTTACAATCAACTGTCGCTTGATGGGCGGACAACCAATCCATCCCTAAAATTACGTCAAACTCATGAAATAGGAATTTAATTAAGTCAGCTATTGGTGGCAAGAAACAAGTTGTTCCATGAGGAAGTAAGAATGGATTGCTCCCAAATTCTGTTTCCAGCTAGAGGATTCATGGAGGAATTTTTGACTATTTCTAGTGATCCAGTTGTGAGTAGGGATCCTATTTGTAAAAAAGAAATAGGTTGGTGTCCTTCTGTGGGTTTTTATGTGAAGTTAAATGCAGATGCTGGAGTTGTGGGAGATGATTTGGTCGGTCTTGGTGTGGTTTTCAGAGATGTACAGGGACAGGTATTGGCTTGTGGACAACGCACGGTTATAGGGTGCTGGAATTCTTATTCTTCCGAGGCCATGGCACTGGTGTTCGGCCTCTCGTTGGCAAAAGATCTTGGTTTCTTTAACTTGATTACTGAATTGGACTGCAAATATGTGATAGACTATTTGAAAGATGAAATGGACATTCGTACTGGTCTTGGGGTTCTATTAGCAGATTGCCACCGTTTCAGTAAGGTATTTTCTTCTTGCTGTTGGTCTTTTACTCCTAGATCTGGGAATAAAGTTGCCTATTGCTTAGCTAAACATTGTTCAAACTCCCCTTCTACTGTTGTGTGGGTTGAGGAGTTTCCCCCTTTTGTTTCTTATTTAATTTCGGAAGATGTAATCTCTTTTCAGTTTCAATGAAATTCTGATATTTTTCTTTTAAAAAAATGAAGATTGGATTTTTATATTTTTTGGATTATTTACATTAAATTCAATTTAGACATAATTAAAATGCATGTTTTAGAAATAAATTTCAACTTATTATTTTTATATGTCTAAAATCATTATATATATTTTTAATTTTTTTTTATAAGTTTCATTGTTATTTCAATTTGATTTTATATGGGATTAATATATAATCCAATTCTGAACTTCGCTCTCCCCCCAGAGCAGAAAAGTGCACTTTTTTTTTCCTTCTTTAATTTTTTCCATAGTTCATATATTGGAGTTGCGATGTGCACGCTGTCCGACTAAGTGTGAACAATGACGCATGCACTGATTGGACAGTGCGCTCTGCTGAATAGCGTCTGCACATATTGCTAACCAAAAAAAAAGAAAGAAAAAATCGCATCTCGCATCGCTGATTAGAATCGCAAAAGCAAAAGCCTTGCAAGCTTTCCAAGAGATAATTTTAATCTTTCTTTACTTCTACCTTTCTAATTTTTTTTTTTTTATGGTATTGTCATGAGATTGGGATTTCAAAGTAAAGCTTGTTGGTAGTTATGGCGTGACAAAGTTCAATCTTTAGATCTAAGGATGTGATTTGATGCATAAGCGCACGTGCACCACATGTATCTAAACTGTAAAATCGATGAAACGTGCATAAACCGACAGTTTACATGTGTGCGCATCAAATTACTACTCATTGATCTATGATATTCATATTATTCTTTTTTTTTATATTGAAATTCAAATTCTGGATTTAGGTGTATGCTTGCACATCAAATTACTACTCATCAATCTATAATATTCATACTATTCCTTTTTTTATATATAATATTGAAATTCAAACTTTAAATTTATCGATTTATTTTACAGAGTTGGAGCCTAAAAAAGTTCAAATTAAACGATTTAGGACCCGATTCGTAATCAAGGTCATTTTAGGAATATTAAAAGGCCATATTTCGGGTGTTATGTATATTAGGGATGAGCATAGTTAACCGAAAAATCGATCTGAAATCGAACCAATTTTTAGGTTAATTGAATCGAAATTTTAAATTTATGATTTTTATTTTAAAAATCGGTGGTTAACCGATCCGAAACCGAAATCAAATAAATATATATTTTATGAATTATATTTTAAACTTTACACTTATATTTTTTAATTTTTATGTAATTTAAAAATATTATGATATATAATTTTATAAAATATATATTTTTAGTAAATAAACATTAAAATTATGTGCATAATTAGCGTTCTGTTGTTAGTTTTATATTGAATATTTTTAATTTTTATAATAAATTATGAAAATTTTATTTTTATTTTGATTATTTTAATGGATATTGTATTTAATTAGTATTTTTTAATTTTTAAAGCATTTTTAACTATTAAAAATAATATTATAAATTGTATAATTTATTAAATTTATATATTAAATTTTTTAATGGTTAACCGGTAAATCGATCCGAAAAATCGAGTTAAAAATCGAAATCGATATAGCGGTTAACCAATAGTAATAGACTGGTTTAAGAAAATTATTAATGGATCGGTTAACTGGTCGATGCTCATCCCTAATGTATATCGGGTCAGAAATCAAAATTTTTTTCTTATAAATATTAATATATAAAGATGTATTTGCCATTTTCCATTAGGGTCCCTTCTCAAATTATATTTCGTTTTTAGTCTGATCTTTCAGACCAAAAAATTTCCATTAGCGACCTAATCCAATTAAATCCTAGCTTACATAAAAATTATACACTACGAAATTTGTTGCAGCTAAAAGCTTTATAATGTGAGCAAACTTTGGTTAAATTTTAACCAAAAAATGGAATCAAACGGACTAATTTTTTAAATTTAGTTCATTTTTAGTGATAATAGTTCGAAAATTTCGGACTGTCTTCTATATATGGGCCCTCGTTTCGTGCTCCGATGAACCTGCAAACCGGGGTATCCCGAAGGGGTCTGGCGAGGGGACTTTCCAATTGTCAAGTCAGTAAACAGTAAAGGAAATAAGGCTTAATAGGGTAAAATTGCTTAGAGAGCATACCTATTGGCCACAATAGTATTTATAGGGATCAATATCCGATTCTTCTTAAGAATCCTGATGATCATAGGACTCCCATCCAAATAGAAAGTCTTTCCTGAGTAGGAAGTCAGTCTTTGATGTATGTCCTAACTGGACTTGCGAGGAACGACTCATTGTGTTGTGCCTAAGACTCAACAGATTGAGGTATGGGTTTGGGGCCTAGGCTTGGATCTAGTGCCCAATCTAGATATCATAAGTCCCCCCCTCCCCCCGAGATGTGAGACATTTATGTTGATGGTAATCTGAACACCGGTAGACTATTATCTTTTCGAGCTATACAACTATTTTAATTTTGAAGGTCGAGGAGATGCTTCAGTTTCCGTACTGGCAATAATTACAACCCCTTCAATTCTTGAGATGTCAAAAAATCATAATTATGTCTCCTCAAATCCAACAAATGGCTGTCAACGCAGTTAATTTCACATGCATCGATGAGATCTACACCGCCCACTTCTTTCTAATCCAATGGTTCGCCTTATCTATAAATCACTTCCAATTGCTTCATTTTCACCTTTTTTCACAGCCATTTCCTTGTTTTACTTGTCTTTTTTCTAGGCGCTTTACCCTCTTGATCCTCTCCATATCCTTTGTTTCTAAATCTCAGGTCAGTTTTTCTCTTACTCTTTTTCCTTTTCATTTCCTTTAGCTCCATCCTATTCCGTTTTGTCTTTTTATCTTTATTGTAAAAATGAATGATCCCTCGAACTGTAGTGAGATTAGAATTTCTGATAACTTATTGGAGGATAGCACCCCAAGCACATCTGCTCGTAGCTCGTCTACTAACAGTATGCCAGTAAAGCTTTTCGATTTCTAAACCGTCCCTTCCAATTCTAATCCAACCTCTAAAATAGCTCCGTCGACTACTCCTACCGAACCTATACCAGAGTTCGATCTCTTTGAACCTTCAAAGCCACTGAAATCTAACCCTCGCGTATCCGACATTAGCTTATTCATGAAAGTGATTGAGCTACCAATCTTGTGAACTAAATTAGGGATCCCTCTTTAATGCAAACTTCTAGCTCCTAGACCCCACATTTTGGCCAATCAAAATTTCAATGATAAGAAAAAGCTCATTCTCTACGAGGCTAACATCTGAGCCGAGGTTACCATCCCCTTAACTAGTTTTGAAGCTTCTTTTTTAGAGTACTATGATCTTTCCGTGAGCCAACTATATCCGAACGCCTAGCTTACACTGAAGGGTTTGTAGATTTGGACCGCTAAAAGAGGGATTGATCTAGCTGTTTGCCTATTTAAGGCTACCCATATAGTTGGTCTTTGGAATATGATCAAGGATCACTGTTATGTACAGGCCCGACCAGGGTGTGGCATCTTTTTGGGCAAGCTGAACTCTCTTAAGAACTGGAAGCATCGATTTTTCGTCATTGAAGGCAATGAGGAGTTCTCCATCAGTACTTCTTGGAGTCCATTTGTGAACAGATATGAGAACTATTCGATGTTTACTCAAGATAAGCGGAGGATGTTGGCTCGATGGAGAGAGCTTTGCAAGGAGAAAATCGATGTCTATGATTTTTTGGACCCTAAGTCCTCCCTAGAGCCTCCAAGCGATATTCGAGGTATATCCACTGATTCTTATCGAAATGCTAGCTCTAATAGTTCTCATTGTGTTATTGTTTTAAAGTTATGAAGAGAGCTAAGAAAACATCTTTTGGCGACAGAGTCAAGGCTAAGAGAGCCAAGCTTGGGGAGGGGTTGAACGTGGAGCCCGTCCAAACTAGAAACATGACTTATGTCACGGCATCTGACCTACCTAACCCTGTAGTCAACATGGCAGGGTCGGACTCTGCCCCTACTAACCAAAGTCGAGGGTTTCCAACTGTGGGCTCACCACTACAGAGTCCTCTCGATGCCATAACCATCTCTGACACTTCCCCTACCTCTCCGGACAACCCTCTGCCTAATGCGAGTTGCCCATCCATGTTTCTTCCTAGACCTTCTTTATCCTGAGCCACCAAGTAGTGATCCAGCCCATTTTCTCATGAGTTAAGCAAAAGGTTAACAAAATGATCGAAGAAGTCAGGGGGCTCTAGCTTTCTAACCCTGTAGCTTATAGCTCAGCTAACCCAGAGTTTACCAATTTTTGCTCTTTATTGACATGTGTTCCTAATAAAGTGTCTTCCTTTATCAACTTAAGAGTGGATTGCTTAACCTCTGTGATGAGGCAGCACTAGGTTGAGGTGAGACTATTATTTATATCCTTTTTCTCCTCTTTTTTTTGATAGTGTGGTTTTTTTTTTGCAGAGCGCGATTCTTTTGAATGTTGTATTCGGTAAGCTAAATAGGCTTCTGGGCCTTGTTCGGAAGGAAAAAAGGGTGAGCTCCAAACTTATCGAGAAACTGAAGGAAGCCAAGCAGGCGGCCCTTGGTTGGAAGAATCAAACGACTACCCTTAAGGACAAGGTCAAGAAGGTAGACGATGCCCTCCGCAAAGGGACTGAAGAGGTTGACCATAAACTTGCTGAAGCCAAGACTTTTACCATTAAGGCCCAAGAAGCTTGCCAAGCTTTGAAGGTCGAGCTGGAAAGGTGCCAAGTCAAGAAAACTGGGCTTGAGAAGAGGCTCTCCGAGGTGGAAGAAAAGATGGATGATCTTGTTGCAGATAAAGTAATGGTTTATAAAGACAAGATTATCCAAGTTATAAAAGGAAAGTTCCCTCAGAAGGACTTCTTTTGGTCAATGATATTGACCCTGATGAGGAGTAAAGTTTTATTTCTTGTAACCTTTGAGTCCTTTTTCTTGTACTCTCTATTTATAACGAAAATGAAGATTGATGCTTTTTTTATGCTCGATTTTTATTTATTTTTTGCACTTTATTGAATGGTTTCTTTGTTCTGACTTGAGCTCGTCCATTTTAAATTATTCTCCTTTACAAGCTTTTTCAAATAGCTTAATCAGAGTGAATGTCCTAGAAGATTTAAAGGGATTTAAAACATGATTAAGTGAATAAACTTTGAGAAATGCTCCTAGCTTTAGCTGCCGAGTTGAGCTTTCTTTATTTCTAATATGCATGCTCGTGACTTAAGCTACCGAGCTAAGCTTTTACATTCGTTCGTGCCTATGGAGCTTTTTTAAGAAGAATACAAGGCTTTAGGAAAAGAAAACGTAATACATATAAAACGTATTGTATACAAAATGTGCTCGTGACGAACATGCCTAACTGAGCTTAACATTATATTCCCTTGGCAAACATGCCTCTTGGGATTTCCTAACGATGTGCTCCTGGAATTCATGCCTATGATTTTTGTTAAACTACTCATGCCGAACATGCCTTTTTGAGCTTAGGGTTCCTGGCGAACATGCCTTTGAGCTTTTTTCTGGACTGCTCCTGGCAGACCATGCCCAGTTGAGCTGAAAAGCTCCTGGAAAACATGCTTATGAGCTGCCCTTCTTTATGACGATCTTGCCTATTTAGATTACTAATGATAGTTCTTTAAGTTGGAGATATTCCATGAGTGCGGTATATTTTTCCCGTCATATCCTTGAGTCTGTAAACACTGAAATTGACTACTTCATGTATTTCAAATGGGCCAACCCAGTTTGGACCCAACTTGCTAACCCCTACAGCTGTCTGTACCTCCATGGCTTTTTTTAGGACAAGCTCTCTTACTTGAAAAGTCTGGGGCTTTATCTTCCTATTACGGTAGGACACCATTCGCTGCTTATATGCGAAAACCCTGATTTAGGCTTGTTCCCTCCTTCCCTTGAGTTTATCCAAGCAATACAGCAATGCTTCCTCATTTGTTTTTTGATCATGTTGCTCAGTTCTAAGGTTTGGTATTTCAATCTTACAAGTGATGACTGCCTCTACTCCATAAGTTAGGGAGAAAGGGGTTGCTCCTATTGCTAACCAAGGTGATGTTTGGTATGCCCAGAGGACGTTGTTTAGTTAGTCTACCCACAGGCCTTTGGCTTTGTTAAGCCTCTTTTTTAGTCCCATCAAAATTATCCTGTTTGTGACTTCGATCATGCCATTTGATTGAGAATGATAAATTGATGTGAATCTTAGCTAGATGTGCAATTCTTCACAAAAATCCCTGAAAGATTAACAATCGAATTGTTTTACCTTATCAGTAATAAATATATGCGAAATTCCAAACTTGGTTATTATTGATTTTCGAGTGAATTTGATAACATTCACCGGGGTGATGGTTGCTAAAGGTTCGGCTTCAACCCATTTCGTGAAGTGATCTACTGCCACTATCAAGAACTTCCTCTATTTGGTTGCCAGCAGGAATGGTCCCAGTATGTCTATTCCCGTACTGACTGTTGGTGCACTATCCTTCCGTACTGCTGACATTTTTCACATTTTCTTACTAGCACTTTAGCATCTGTTTCCCATACTTGTCCAGTAGTATCCCATCAGTAAGGCTTTTCGAGCTATTGTTTACGCTCCTTCATATGCCCCATAAATTCCTTTATGTATTTCTCGGAGTATTAGCTGCCTTCATCTTCACTCAAGCATAATGACCAGGGGTGGGAAAATGATCTCTGATACAGTTTCCCATCCAAAATTAAATAGAGGTTGGACCACCAAACTTCCTTCTTTACTTTCACCTGGTCTTCTGGAAGGGTACCTGTATCTAGGAACTTATAAATCGGCAACCATCATCCATCCATCTATTCGCTCATTTGAACCAAAAAGCTTTTGTATGAAGGCTAAGTGATAATGGCCCATATTACTTCTTTTGATTTTACTGTGCAGTTCGAGGATGCCTGTTTGGATAATGAGTCGGCTTCCTTGTTTTCCACTTGAGGTATCTGCTCGATTGTCTATAAGCTTTTACCTTTCTCTAGCTGAGCTAGAAGGGACGTTACCATGTCCCGATATTTTATCATTATTTATTCTTTAGCTTCAAAATTTTCTATCAATTGACTAACAACTAACTGTGAGTCTGAGTAAATAAGTAAAGAGTCAGATTTTACCTCGAGGGCGAGCTCTAATCCAAAGCATAGCTCCCTTTTCGAGCTGGATAACACAATTCATACCCTCGCCCCTTCAGATGATGCTGCACCATCCACATACAACTTCCAGGAAGCTTTGCCTGGTTCGGTTGGGATGGCATAAAGTTCAATCACAAAGTCCACTAGGATCTGAGCTTTCATTGCTGAGCAAGGTTCGTACCGAACATCGAACTCACCCAGGTGGGCTGCCCATTTCGTTATCCTCCCTGATGCTTCAGGCTTTTACATTACCTTCTTAAGTGGAGTGTTTGTTTAGACTACTACTATATGAGCTTGGAAATAAGGGCGCAACTTTATCACATAACTTACAAAGGCTAAAGCAAACTATTCAAGGATAGGGTACCTGAGTTTGGCTCCTCGTAGAACTTTACTAGTATAGTATATGGAAAACTGCTGAGCGTTTTCTTCCCTGACCAAAACTGATCCTATTACCCTCTCTAAAACTAACAGATACATTAACAAGTTCTCGTTTGGTTTCGTTCGACTGAGTAGTGGGGGGGGGGAACTTAAGAACTCTTTGAGTGCCTCGAAGGCAGATTGGCATTTCGGACATGATGTTTTTCAAATTTTTCAAAGTTCTATAAAACGATAGGCATCTTCTTACTGAGCATGAGATAAATCCTTCCAATGTGATAATCTTTCCATTTGATATCTACACATTTCTAATCGATCTTGGTGGCTCCATTTTTACAATGGCTTTAATCTTTGCTGGGTTTGCCTCAATTCCTCTCTTCGAGATCACAAAATCGAGAAACTTACCAAACCGAACTCTAAACGCACATTTCTTTAGGTTTAGCTTGAGACCAAACTTTCTAAAGGTGGTGAACATCTCTTCTAACTCCTTGGGTAGGTCTTTCGAATTTCTACTCTTGACTATCATGTAATCTATATATACTTCCATATTCTGACCTATCTGTCCAGTGAATATCTTGTTCATCAGCCTCTGGTACGTGGCTCCTGCATTTTTTAGTTCGAAGGGCATCACAGTGTAGCAATAGGTTGCTTTATGGGTGATGAATGCTATTTTCTCCTTGTCTTTCAGATTCATTGATATTTTATGGTAGCCAGCTGAAGCATCTAGGAAAGTGTACTCCTCAAATCTGACAGTCGAATCTACCAACATTTATGCTCAGTAATGGGTAACTATCTTTTAAGCATGCCTCATTTAGATTCTTGAAATCCACGCACATTCTTCACTTCCCATTAGCTTTTTTTACTAGAACCATGTTGGATAGCCAGTCCAGGTATAGTACTTCTTTGATGAAACCATTTTTTAATAAAGTGTTCGTCTCTTCATTTATTGCTATTTGCCTTTTTGGTGCGTGATTGTGCCTCTTCTGCTTAACCAACTTGTAGCTCGATTGTATGCTCAATGAGTGGAAAATAACATTCGATGAGATGCCTATGATGTCTAATGTTTTCCAACATCTGCATACTCCTCCAGCACTGCCAGCAAAGACTTTACTTCTGAACTTGGCTTTCCTACGACTATCTTTACCACCTTTTCTGGTAATAATTCTATCTCCTACAACAGATCGACTGGTTCGGCTTTTCGAGCATCCACTGGGACATCCAGCATATCCATTGGGAGAGCTTGTTTTGCCTCCTTTAGCATAGTGACATAGGTCTCCCGTGCACATTTTGATTTCCTCGTAGCACAGCTATTCCCTCTAGTGTTGGTATCTTCATTATCAATTTTTGCATGGAAATGTAAGCATCTACTGCAACCAACAAAGGTCGGCCAAAAATAGCATTATATGATAGAGGCATATTACTACCATAAAACATGAGATACAAGACCTGACAGTTGAGTCGTCTCCTAGTTGTAAGCTTAAGTTAACTGAGCCTTCGACTTTGACGGGCTATCCTGAAATGCTAATTAACGGGACTGTGACTTTTTCCATGGGGCTTGATATTCCCAAAGCCTTGTATGCTTGCAAGGTGATGAGATTTACCGCACTGCTCATGTCTACCAGGATCCTCTGTACCAAATAATCCCCCATTATCGCTTCAACCACCAGTGCGTCATTGTGTGGTTGTCAAATATGTTTTCCATCTTTTTTCAAAAACTGAACTTCTGTTGGGGCGGGCCCACTTGATCCCAGTGAAAAGACCTCTTTTTCTTTCTTCTTTTTTGAATCTCCGAACATGTCATATTTCTTTCCTCCTACAATCACAACACTACAAGAAATTTGAGAAATAGAAATGGAAATTAGCAACTGAATTTGTTGAATTTTTGTTACTAATAAAAATTAGCAACGAAATATTCGGTTGCAAATTGACAGTTGATAATTTTTTAGCAACGGAAATTGTTTCCGTTGTTATTTTGACCAACCGAATAGAAATTTGATTTCTATTTTTAGCAACCGAAATTAATTTTCGTTGCTATTTCTAGCAACCGAATTAAAGTTTCTGTTGCTAAATTCGGTCAGTATTTAAAAAAATTGCGACAAAATTGTCATCGCTATTCCGTCACTAAATTATTGTTAATTTTTTACACAAAATTACTTTTACTTTTGAAGTTAGAAAATCAATATTTATGCAGAAGCCTATATCTAAAAATTGAAACAAAAGTGTACCTACAATCATCCATTGCTGTACTTAAGACATTTGATGACACTTAAATACAAACATGACAAGAAAGAAATAAAATTTGACATAAATGATGATACTGCTTCTATTATATAAGGTACATAATCAGATTTTTGTTCATAGATGCGTGCATCCATGCACATTTTTCTCTACAACCCCTTATTAACTCTAATTCTAGAAAATTATCAATCAAAACATACATCCTTTGGTACTTGTTGTCAAAAGATATAAGTTTTCCTTTCTCAAATATTCAGAGTTCTAAAGTGCATGAAAATACCAACTACAATATATCCATAGAAGAAACTTTCATGACAAAATAGTAATTTGAAAGCAAATCATACTGCAAAAGGTCATTAAGTGAAAATATAAATGAAGTTGGAATTAAAAAGGTACTGAACATCAATAAAATCAAATAAGTACTTATAGCTGAAACAGATTTTACAATCTTAATAATTACACTGACAAACGAAAAATATACATCCTAATAAACTGATAAATCCAATGTTTTCTAGTTGAGAATTAGTACCAGTCCCAAAAGAAAGGAAAATTAGTATATTGAGAGCACAGAAATAAGAATGACAGCCAGTCCAAATCAGATGCACACCCCAAGAAATTTATATCAGATATATTGATATCAGTCCTTCATGCAACCTCCAAATAATCCACAAACAGCAAACAGAAGTTTAACTGTAGTTAGCAACAAAAGAATTCAATTATTTCAATTAAAAGAAGCCTGAATTAAGGATCCAAATCTTCTATCTAGAAAATCACAAAGCTTTATTGTTAACAAAAATTTAAAAAAAAATTTAGAAGAAGTAATAAAAAGGCAACAACCCACATAGATATACTTGCACAGATACAATGTAGAAATTGCTTGCATAGATATACTTTGCTTAATCACTCCATCACCAGCGTTATGTGAACCAAAAAAAAAAAAACTACCCTAAATAGTACAATTTAAGACACTAATATTAGCAAAAGTATATGGATAATCCAATATATATATATATATATATATATATAATATATATATATATATATATATATATATATATATATATATATATATATATATATATATATATATATTACAAAACTAAATTGTTGAATCTAAATTAGTGTAATCGCTATGAAAATAATGCTTTATTGCTATGAATATAAATTGATCTATTAGCCATGACAGAGTCAGATAATTAATACAAATATAATGCTTATACTATTACTGATTTGAAATCAAAATTTATAACATAATAAATTCATTAAATTATAAGCTTCAGGAAATAAATCAAACACAACTCCATTACGTATTTATGTAACTGATTATATACTTGGCCATAATCCAAATTAATAAAGAAGAATATATTTCCAACGTACAAACGTAATTAAGTAAAACAATAAAATGAAATATATTAAATCAAATCAATAATAGCAATCAAATGATTACATAAGAAGGTCAAATATACATTAGACTTTGGATTTGACTAATGGTTGGAACAATTCACAACCACACAGTATAAAGGAACATTGAATTTATTACCACTAAGCAAAAACTTATTGGTCGAAAAACATATAATCTGTTAAATAAAATTTATTTAGCAGGTTGTGGAGGAACAGCAGCACCAAAACCAAAACCACCAAAACTACCTAGTGAGCCAGATTGACGACGGTTCATCCAGGTAGCAGCCAGTGGAGAATCAGCAAATTGGGACTTAGGTACGTTACCACAAGTCTACAGATATCCACAAATAGATAGTCCTTGGTAGGATCAAACTGCAGGGAATTGCCATCTATTAAAGAGTTGAGACTTATCCTAAAATTATAAACCAGACCGATGAAAAGAGATATCCTCAACATGTATAAATTAGCCAAGCTGCTCACATTAACAAGCCAGAAAACATACCAATGCAGGGTACCAGAAAGCTAACAACACATCAGAGTAAAGCCAATAAAGGCAGATAGACAATGCTAGTACCTGTAAAGATCAACTAACACAGATGCAGATACAAAGATCAATACATTTCATATTTCACTTGAATGAATTTGAAATTTGAACTAACTAGAGCTGGTTAGACAAACCATTTTGTCCTAAATGGTGCCTTGTTTTCTAAGCATGGCATAAAAATCAAAGCCTTTCTTCTAGTTTTCATCCATGTCATTTTCGTTTACTTTTCTTATTTTTTTTTGTCCTTTACATTTCAATGTAATTACTCTCTAGTTGTAAAGGACCAAATTGACCTATCACACAGAGTTGCCCAATCCTAACTCAAGTCTAGAATGAAAATGCTTGTTTTCTATTTATGCTTAAATTTGCCAACACATTCTTCAAAGCTGACAAATATACAAGATCATGACATTTAACCAACTTCGTTTACATGACTGGAAATTTATTACAATACAGCAAAGAGGAAACAAACGGTCTCGGAATCTACTTGGGAGCCTCAATTAAAAATGATATCACACCAATGCATAAAATAAAATCAAACCCATGAAGTGAAATCAACATATATGTACACTTGTCATACTCAGAAATCCAAGGGCAGCAACATATATGTTCTAGTTCCAAGAACATATTATCCTAAACTACAGATGCAAGATCTTGATTGGTATAATCTCGGCTCTAGTAACCCAATAACTGGTAAGCTATAGAAAAAGTCTTAATCTTGTTGTTTTGCTTAGCTTGATCTGGTTTCCATGCATAAAGCAATGGCTTAGATTGCTTGGGTTCATCAATAAAATTAAGTGACAACAAGATTAACATGTGTCAAAGTTTGTCACTATTTGCTTAATTCCGAAGGATAATTTTGAGACAAAATTTCATCCCAAAATGATATTTTCCAGTGAGTATTTCAGATTAATATATTTGAAGTTCAAAAAAAAATTCCAAAAGGAATCTCTAAAAGAATTTTTATTTTTAATGAAGAAGGATTTAAAGATAAGGACATCTTCCATTCCAGGCCCTACTGTTATTAATGATAGTACAATTAATAGCTGTGTCTATGACTTGATATTCGATTTTTCAGCATAACTGGAATGCATCAAAACAATTTGCAGGACCTAAAAAAAATCCTAAGGCTCCAACCTTGGAGCTTCCTTCACTTAGCATCCACTGCTAACATGCCATACCCAAGAAAAGCCTTTCACTAATTCATTCTAATAGCTGAAGCAGCAATTTGATACCCTAATGGCCCAAAGTATCCCCTATCTCAGTCGTGAACAGGGTCGAAAACTAACAACCAATCTCCTTAGACAAATATAATCAGACGTAAGAAACACCTTCCAAACTTGTCTTTTCCAATTTAGATGTACCTGTTAGTTCTTCTGCCTCAAACAAGGCAGCCTTCTCATGTACTAAATTCAATATAATTGAAGGCTGATTTCTACGAAGAGCAGTTTCTATTAAATTGTCCAGGCATTTTTGCTTTTGAAGTAATTTACATAATTCCTCACTGTTTGAGTCTTGATTGCAATTTACTAGAAATGAATAATAAAAGTACAAATGAAAATAAAAATATTTAATTTATGTTGAAAAAAGAAATTGGAGTTTGTCCATCAACACACACAATGAGAGTTATTTAATTAAGGGGCAGGGGCAAATAAGTTTATTATATTAAATGGCAGATAGAGAAATTAAGGCTAGAAGAATACAAATTCCATACAGCTTCTTTCACTATAATCAGCTTGGAGAAGACATCAAGAAGAACAATATGAAACAGAAAAGAAATTTAGGGGAAAAAGGATAAATAGAACCAAATTGAATTTACGGGAAGAACATCAACAAAGCATTCAGACAAGTTAAGAAATCAATAAAGCAGAAATTACAAATTAGAACAAAAGTAAACGAATTAGACAAGTCTAAAAAGAACAGGATAATATGTTCTCAAAACTAGAAGAGTTATTAAAATGATAAGTCTAGAAAGAAAGATTCAGTTATATAGACTAATACAAATACAAGCGGCCAGAATAATAAACTATCAAGAATTCTAAGAAGAAGAAATAGTCTATATGATAAGCGTCATAAACTCCCTAGGATTAAAATACCTAGAAGATAAACGGACTGCGGTTTTTACCAGGTCATGTTTGTGGATCTCTTACCAGTAGCAGCAGCTGAATTTTCCTTCTCTCCACTACTTTCTTGATTGCTTGAAGTCTCGGAAGCACCAGTCCTAGTTTCAGTTGCATTAACCTTCAAATTACACAAGGCAGAAGAATCTCTATGATGTACATCACATAGATAAAGTTTTGAGGATGCATAACTTTCAAAGTCTGAGTAACTTACTAATGGTCGCTACCACCACTCTCAGACCCATTAAACACATTTCACTTGAAAGAGTTCCAGTTTTTGCCTTCGGAAAATACCAAAGCTAAGGGTTTAAATCACGAGAAAAACACAAACAAGCAAAACTCAAAATAGGTGGGTGATAAAAAAACGAGCAAAATAGATATCTAAGAAGTGATTAAAAAAAGTTAAAGCAAAAACAGAAATCTAAGAAGTGATAAAAAAAATAAAAAATTAACACATGCCAGTTTGAATCACGATTTACATGAACAGGTGGGTGAATCTCGTACAGCAACTCAAACGAGCACGGAGAAGAAAACTGGAATAGTGATGAGAAATCGACTTGCCATAAAAAATTCACCATCTTTCCTTCTTAAATTATTTTAGACACTGATGGCAAAGGAGAGAGAAAACAAAATGGGAAATTTTTAGGTTTATGTTTTAAATGGTTCATGAAAAAGAGAATGAAACTCCGACCTTTCTCATTCTCCCTTTTATTTTTCTGTAAATTGGCGTATTTTTGTCCCGGGTGGAGAGCAATGTTATTAAAACTGGAACAGGCAAAAAATGGGCAAGATTGAGATTTATGGTTTGACCGATTTAATTAAATTTTTTTTATTTTTTAAAATATTATTAATTAATATAATTTTATAAATATTACTGCATATTATTATCAATTACACTAATACTATATTAACAAATGATCAAATTATAATATAAAATTATAATAAATGATCACATTCTAATATAAAATGAATTTATAAAAAAATATATATTTAAATATTATAAATAGTGTTAATTGTTTTTTGGTATTTTTGTACACATAGTTTAATTATTTCAAATTAAACGGTAAGAGGACGTAAGCAATTTTTTATGGTTCAATTTGATTTCATTGGAGAGAGATTGGGTTTACCATTACCAAGCTGTCTAATGATTGAAATAAATTAAAAAAAAAAGTAAGAAATAATATAAAGAACAGAGCATGACAATAAAATAAGAAACCACAAAATGAAATTAAAAACAATTAAAGAAAAAAAGTAAAAATACCAGGTTGTCGTGTTGTAGTATCACAAAACAAAATTAAAAACAATTAAAGAAGGAAAGTAAAAACATAAGGTTGTTATGGTGTAGTGGTTATCACGTTAGTCTTACAGTAAAAAAGTTCCTAGTTCAATCATGTGCAGCAACATGCTTTTTATAACAACTTGAAAGTAAAAAATATGCAACCATATGCTTTTTTTTAAAGCATTAAACGATGATGTTTTGCTATTTTAGAAAAAAATTCGGTTCTGACCGGTTTGTCGGTTCTTCGATTTTTTTGATTTTTTCAGTTCAATCTGGTTTTTATTAGCTGAATCAAGCGGATGACCTATCGATTTGAAATTAATCCGGTTCGACCGATCGGTCCGGTCCGATTTTAATAACATTGGTGGAGAGAGAGAAAGGGGGGAGGGGAGTGAGAGCTACGCAGTTTCACTTTGAGGGAGGAGATGAATAAGAAAAATGTGGAAGAAAAAGATCAATTTATACCTAGGACAAATTGGAAATTAGCAACCAAAATAGCAATGGAATCTATTTTTGTTGAATCGGATCGATAAGTTTGAATCGGACCGATAACGAACTCCGATTGGAACCAAAAATTTATGTACTACCTATTTTTGATGTTTTAAAAATGATGAAATTATTTTTGAAGTGATTTGAAGTAAGAAAGAGAGAGAAATTGGATTGGGCCTTAAATGGCCTAAAATGAGTCATTTAATTAAGTTGGGTTAAGCCCATTTATTAGGCCCAATTTTTGGCCCAAAAAGAGACCTATTTAAGCTGAAAAATTTGAGAAAAATTCAAATTTTTTTCAGCCCTTCTCCTTCCTCCCTTGTGGCTGACTCATCTCCATTTTCTTCTCTCTTTGTTCTTTCAATTTTCTACTTCAAATTCTCATGTAATCCTAACATGAGAAGTGAAATTCCATCTCTATAGTTCAAATATATGACCTTTAATCTTTGATTGAAGCAAAGAAAGCAAGGAAAATCAAAGGTGAAAAGTGAAGAGGAAAGAGTTATCATGGCTAAAAGTAAGGAAAATGAAGTTTAGGCACTCATAAGCATGAAAAAATTGTAAGTGACTACAAAATTCTTTGATTTTCCTTTTATTTTGAATTAATTTCATTTATTTAATTAGGTTAAAAATGGGTAAAGTTGTTAATTGATGAAATTGATTTAGGCTAAATGAGATTGGACATTAGAAAAGATGAATGGAAAGCTAAAATGGAAGAAAGAAATTTTTTTTAGGTGAAAATTAATGGTGACCGAATTGTATAGTAAAAGAAAATAATGGGATTTTTGGATGAAAATAATATATGTTAGCCTAAATTAAGTGTAGAGATCATAAATGGTGCCCATAAAATTTTATTGAATTATTGAAATTTATTTTGGAATTTTAAAGCCTATGTATTGATTATGTTTATAGTGAAAATTGTGAAATAATGGGAAATAATTGATTATTTTAGTGAAAAATGATGCTAAATAATAAATAATGCATAAATAAATTTTATTGGGATTTATTGAAATTTTATTAAAATTCTAATGTTAATATGTGTATTGAAATTAGTTGAATTATTAGTGAATAATTGTGAAAAAATGTTGAAAAAGGTGAATTTATATAAAATTAAAATATAGTCAATGAAAATGAAATAAAAAGTCAACCGATGAATTTTTTTGAAATAATTATTGAGTCATGAAAATAATAAGAATAATGAATTATTGGCAAATAATTCATAAAATGAGTGAAAATGATGAAAATTATAAAATAATGTGTACGCAATTTTTTATGAAATTTATATGCTTTATTAGAATATTTTTAAAATAAATTATTGATTATATTTAACTAAAATATTGAATTATTAAGAAATAATTCAATAAATAAGTATGTAATTATAACGAACGTAAAGTAAATTACTCCAGTATAAAAAAGAAATGAAAAAGTTAAATTATGCATTTTCAAGGCATAAAATAATGAATTATACCCATAGAATCCATAATTGCTTAAAAAGTTATAAAATAAATGCGTGAATAATTTATCAAAATAAATTAGTCAATAAAAAGCATTAAAAGAGTGAATTATTGTAAAATAATTCGCCAACGAAATAAAGTTGGCATAGTGAATGATTGAAAAGTTTGGAAAGAAAAAAAAGGAAAAAATTGTAAAAAGTCGATCATTGAATTATTAGAGAATAATTCGCAAAGAATTATACAAAAGAATAAAAGAGAATTGTGAATTATAATGTCATAATTCATAATTTATAATATGTATAAAAGACTGAAAAGTCTAAGTATCTGAGTGAATTATCAAAGAATAATTCACAAAAGTGACTGAAAAAGATAAAGTGAACAAAATGACAAAAAGTTATTGAATAGTCAAAGGCACAAAAGAGTGCATTTGATCAAAATAAAGTGTAGTAAATATAATTGGCTATTTTGCCATTAGCGATAACCAGGTAATGTTATTCTTGATTAGGATATAATTGGCTAGTCATATGGACACTTTTGTACCGCGGTACAAGTCATGGCGACTTATTTTGTTATGGATGGGATATTTGATCTCCATAACTTCAGCGAAAGTGAAAGTGTATCTGTTTTCTGCTCTGTGAGACTTGATCTTCCAAGATCATTTCTCTATCTGTTCAGTGGGACCTTTGGGTCCAGTCCCGAGTATCCTTTTGAGAATCCTATTATATTGCACTAGGAGCGTATCGAAATGAATAAATCAGTATTGCTTAAATAAAATTAAATATAAAAAGTTATAATGAATAATGATTCGTTTTTAAGAGAATGCAAAGTTGAAATAAATCTGTAAAATTACTCGAAAAGTGTGATTAATAAGGAAAAAAAAGGTTTTATAAGAATAAAATAATAAATAAAGATTAAGTCAAGCTTTTATAATGAAAAATGATTTAAATTGTATTTTGTTTTACATGAGAAAGATAAATTTAATTTTGGTATTTTCTGTACCAATTACTATCGTGAATAGTGATAAGTTTGGAAAATAATATTAATTTCCTATTTAACGTTAAAAAGTGTTGGCAATGCTATTAAATGAAATTTAATGCTTAAGTAAATGTATTTTTGAAAGTCAAGTTAAATGAAAGGTAAAACGATAAAAAGGTATAGAATTGTTCAATGAGGAAAAAGTAAAAGATATAAGTCCTAAACAATAAGTGAGCATAAGTAAATGAATAAAAAAAGGAAAGAAAGTTGACTGCAAAATGCTCCAAAATAGCCATAACACTTTACAATAAAGCTTAAAAGCTTTTAAATAGTGATGTATTTATTAGTTAAAAGTTAAAGAAAAATAAAGGAATATATATATATATATATATATATATATATATATATATATATATATATATATATATATATATATATATATATATATATCAAGAAGGGTAATTAAAATACATATTGAATAATTGGACAATAAGTTAAGAAATAAAATAGTCTAATTTGGTACCATTAAGACTCGAGTACCAATACATATCGCTAAATGAAATGATAATTATATCACTGCGGTTAAAAAGATAAGACGGAAGTAAAAGTAAAAGTTATAGTAATGAATAAAGTAAGGTAAAAGTAAATCTGATAACGTTTCACTTTAGAAGATAGAATAAAATATAATTGAAAGAGTGAAAAATCAAAGAGCAATGATCACCAAAGTGCGAGTCAATAATACAATTAGTGTTAATTAAAGTAAGAGAAAATGTTTATTGAAATAAGAATAATAGTAGCATAAATTATGTAATTATGCTTTATTCTGGAAAATTCTTGGATTAGTAGTCACCACTAGACATATTTAATGTTCAGCACGTAGTATTTACTGCGTGCAGGTTATGAAGTATTGCGAGAGCATAGTGTATATTGGAGCCAGATCGGAAGATAAGATTTTGTATAAGATTGAGTTGTATTTTGGCATGTATATACTTAGACTATTAAGGTAAAAGACTGAACTGTAATTTAATTGTATTTTTGATTATTGATGGATGAGTGTTTGATGTAAGCTTTTAGCATGAAATTATTTTTGTATATGTTTTAATTATTTACAAGACTGTCGAATGATTCTGGAATTAATGTAAAAGTATTTTAAGTATTTCGAATTGTTCGGTGAAAAAAAATGTACCGATTTCGTCTAAGTTTCGCATCGAAAAAAACTATTTCAAGAAGGGTGTGACATTTTGTGGTATCAGAGCAAAGGTTTAAACGGTTCTAAGATCGGAGTGGGATAAGGTTAAGCGATGGTTTGTCCGTATATACATGCCAATCATAAGTGGATAAACGATAAGCAGTCTGAGGTGTACTTGCTCCCCTACCCGTTTTAAAGTAAAAAGTTGATATTTGACTGAAATTGTTAGGTGTGAAATGATTTATTTTTGCACAGTAAAGATGGTAGTAAGTGAGAATGGAAGTATTGCTGCTTGAGATCTCATGGAGGTCAAAGTAAGAAAAGAAGAGTTGATTGAAATTAAGTGTAAATGCGAGAGTTTAAATGTCTATATGGATGAAAAATAGCTTAAAGAAGGACAAAATAAATAGTGTGTCGGAAATTTAGAAAGGAATTGTATATTGACAACATATAAATTTCACAGGACAAAGAGATACCTTGACTGGATTGTCATGGTTTAAGAATGTTATTGAGCAAATTGTTATGATTATAAGTTAAGGTTGTTCAAGATGCTCTATATACCTGTCAGTGATTCCTTTATAGACATGGGGATTTAATTGTATATTTCATAGCATTGGGATGGGCTATGACGTTTGCATCATATGATAATACGTCACAGTATTCTACCTGCATACATGAAATCATATATTCATTGCATAGCATTTCATATTGTTTGATGGCATCTGATATGCATCATATTACATATATAGGCCCCACTTGATAGGATGGAACTGACAGAGGAAGTAATGAGCATAGAGACAACCTAAGAATGAGATAATAAATAATGTACTCAAGAGTGTTGTTCATTTTTGATATGGCCATTGTGAGTTATTGGTCATGCCAATTAAATTTGTTAGCACACCGACTCTCTTGATGGACCGATGGAAAGGATCATTCATCTTTGTTGAGATTCATATTAGAGGATTTTAGTGATCTCTATCTAATATGTTTTAAGATGTTGAAGAAGTATGGTAAATACTTGTATGTCTGAAGTATAAGTATAAATGATTAATGATAATGTTCTGGGTTTTCAAGTTGTGAGAGCCAGTTTAAGTTTGACTTCAAATGGGGCGTGTTTAGCTGGAATATAAGTGAAATTAATATTGTACAACGGGTAAGGATAATAGTTCTGAAAGAGAATGTTGTGTGGTAGTCATAGTAAATAAATCGAAAGATTCTTACTTAAGTTCACCAAGATAGTAATGCTTGACATTACCAAATGTACCAGGATTAAAAGCTTAGTTCTGAAGGCCAGATTGAAAGTGTAATGTGATAGATGTAAGTAAATATTAAATGTGTCGATATATGGAAGCAGAGCATTAGACTTATTTGAGAATTGCTCTGACTTATAATGATATTTGTTTAGAAAGGGAACAATGTGATTAAAAGAATTTGTCATCGGATTTGTTAAGTGTCAAAGAGGAAGATTGGTAATAATCTCAATATTGGTCTAGTGATTCACCCTCGACTAATGATCAGTCAGAATGAATAATTCAGATATTAAAAGAAGGAATATGATAAAGTATGGGACTGTGAAAAGAAATGGTTATCTATAGTAGAATCTGACTCTTGTTGAGACAATGTTAGAGAGAAAATATCGAATTTTTGTATTGAATTTAATGGAGTGCAAATAAGACAGTAAGCCTTAATTTGATATGAAATGAATCTACGCTTAGGATGATATGTTTAAGAAAAGAGAGACTGATAAAGATTGGTTAGTGTTAAACGTAAGTGGAATCTATTGGTGAAGATATGTGTGGAACCATAAAATGTAAATGGAGGTTTGATAAAATGACAGTATGATATCCTCTACTCTTTGATATAAGTAAATTTCGAGGACAAAATTTCTTTTAGTAGGGGAGAATTGTAATGGCCTCGACATCGGGTCAACCGTAAATAGTACTTTTCGACAGTGAATAGTATTTTTCGGGCTTGAAAGTCAAAAATATTTTATTAGACCATTGGAAAGTAATGGTTATAGTGATTTCGGGGTTGAAATTTGAAGTGAAATTGAGGTCAAATGGGCCTCTAAAAGTCAAAAATACGAAAAAGGTAGCTAGTCAATTTTCCTGATAGGAAATGAAAATTGATTTTGCATAAATAATTAAAAATAGTAAACGAACTCCAAAAATTGTCAGATTTTGCATGCCTACATGAATTTTTATGTAGAATATTTTGGTGATAAGAATTGAATTTTTCGGTGATACCGTCAGTTATCGAATCGGATCGATAACGGACTCCGATTGAGCCAAAAATTTATGTACTACCTATTTTTGATGTTTTAAAAATTATGGAATTATTTTTTAAGTGATTTGAAGTGATAAAGAGATAGAAATTTGATTGGGCCTTAAATGGCCTAAAATGAGCCATTTAATTAAGTTGGGTTAAGCCCACTTATTAGGCCCAATTTTTGGCCCAAAGAGAGACCTATTTAAGCTGAAAAATCTGAGAAAAATTCAGATTTTTCCCATCCCTTCTCCTTCCTCCCTTGTGGCCGACTCATCTCCATTTTCTTCTCTCTTTGTTCTTTCAATTTTTTACTTCAAATTCTTATGTAATCCTAACATGAGAAGTGAAATTCTATCTCTATAGTTCAAATATATGGCCTTTAATCTTTGATTGAAGCAAAGAAAGCAAGGAAAATCAAGGGTGAAAAGTGAAGAGGAAAGAGTTGTCATGGCTAAAAGCAAAAAAAATGAAGCTTAGGCACTCATAAGCATGGAAAGATTGTAAATGACTACAAAATCATTTGATTTTTCTTTTAT
Source organism: Excoecaria agallocha (assembly GCA_037975025.1). NCBI lineage: Eukaryota > Viridiplantae > Streptophyta > Magnoliopsida > Malpighiales > Euphorbiaceae > Excoecaria > Excoecaria agallocha. The sequence goes on along the minus strand of CM075821.1, from coordinate 5,798,396 downwards.
TTTGAATTAATTTCATTTATGTAATTAGGTTAAAAATGGGTAAAGTTATTAATTGATGAAATTGATTTAGGATAAATGAGATTGGACATTAGAAAAGATAAATGGAAAGCTAAAATGGAAGAAAGAAATTTTTTTAGGTGAAAATTAATGGTGACCGAATTGTATAGTAAAAGAAAGTAATGGGATTTTTGCATGAAAATAATATATGTTAGCCTAAATTAAGTGTAGAGATGATAAATGGTGCCCATAAAATTTTATTGAATTATTAAAATTTTAAAGCCTATGTATTGATTATGTTTATAGTGAAAATTGTGAAATAATGAAAAATAATTGATTATTTTAGTGAAAAATGATGCTAAATAATAAATAATGCATAAATAAATTTTATTGGGATTTATTAAAATTATTAAAATTTTATTGAAATTCTAATGTTAATATGTGTATTGAAATTAATTGAATTATTAGTGAATAATTGTGCAAAAATGTTGAAAAAGGTGAATTTATATGAAATTGAATTATAGTCAATGAAAATGAAATAAAAAGTCAATCGATAAATTTTTTTGAAATAATTATTGAGTCATGAAAATAATAAGAATAATGAATTATTGATAAATAATTCATAAAATGAGTGAAAATGATGAAAATTATAAAATAATGTATACACGAATTTTTATGGAATTTATATGCTTTATTAGAATATTTTTAAAATAAATTATTGATTATGTTTAACTAAAATATTAAATTATTAAGAAATCATTCAATAAATAAGTATGTAATTATAACAAACGCGAAGTAAATTACTTCAATATAAAAAAGATATGAAAAAGTCAAATTATGCATTTTCGAGGCATAAAATAATAAATTATACCAATAGAATCCATAATTGCGTAAAAAGTTATAAAATAAATGCGTGAATAATTTATCAAAATAAATTAGTCAATAAAAAGCATTAAAAGAGTGAATTATTGTAAAATAATTCGCCGACGAAATAAAGTTGGTATAGTGAATGATTGAAAAGTTTGGACAGAAAAAAAGGAAAAAATCGTAAAAAGTCGATCATTGAATTATTAGAGAATAATTCGCAAAGAATTATACAAAAAAATAAAAGAGAATTGTGAATTATAATGCCATAATTCATAATTTATAATCTGTATAAAAGACTGAAAAGTCTAAGTATCTGAGTGAATTATAGAAGAATAATTCACAAAAGTGACTGAAAAAGATAAAGTAAAGAAAATGATAAAAAGTTATTGAATAGTTAAAGGCACAAAAGAGTGCATTTAATCAGAATAAAGTGTAGTAATAAATAAAAGAAAGAAATTATTGATTTTTAAATTTTTAAAAATAATTACAAATATAGTTGATTATTTTGCCCTTAGCGATAAGCATGTAATGTTATTTTTGATTAGGATATAATTGGCTAGCCATAGGAATACTTTTGTACCGCAGTGCAAATCATGGTGACTTACTTTGCTATGGGTTGGATCTTTGATCTCCATAGCTTCAGTGAAAGTGAAAGTATATCTGTTTTTTGTTCTGTGAGACTTGATCTTTCGAAATCATTTCTCTATCTGTTCAGTGAGACCTTTGGGTCCAATTCCGAGTATCCTTTTGAGAATCCTGTTATATTGCACTAGGGGCGTATCGAAATGAATAAATCAGTATTGCTTAAATAAAATTGAATATAAAAAGTTATAATAAAGAATGATTCTTTTATAAGAGAATGCAAAGTTGAAATAAATCTGTAAAGTTACTCGAAAAGTGTAATTAATAAGGAAAAAAAAAGGAAAGGTTTTATAAGAATAAAATAATAAATAAAGATTAAGTCAAGCTTTTATAATAAAAAATGATTTAAATTGTATTTTGTTTTACATGAAAAAGATAAATTTAATTAATTGGTATTTTCTGTACCAATTACTATCGTGAATAGTGATAAGTTTGGAAAATAATATTAATTTCCTATTTAACGTTAAAAAGTGTTGGCAATGATTTTAAATGAAATTTAATGCTTAAGTAAATGTATTTCTGAAAGATAAGTTAAATGAAAGGTAAAACGATAAAAAGGTATAGAATTGTTCAATGAGAAAAAAGTAAAAGATATAAGTTCTAAACAATAAGTAAGCATAAGTAAATGAATAAAAGAAGGAAAGAAAGTTTTGACTGCAAAATACTCCAAAATAGCCATATCACTTTACAATAAAGCTTAAAAGCTTTTAAATAGTGATGTATTTATTAGTTAAAAGTTAAAGAAAAATAAAGGAATATATATATATATATATATATATATATATATATCAAGAAGGGTAATTAAAATACATATTGAATAATTGGACAATAAGTTAAGAAATAAAATAGTCTAATTTGGTACCATTAAGACTCGAGTACCAATACATATTGCTAAATGAAATGATAATTATATCGCTGCGGTTAAAAAGATAAAACGAAAGTAAAAGTAAAAGTAAAAGTTATAGTAATGAATAAAGTAAGGTAAAAGTAAATTTGATAACGTTTCACTTTAGAATGTAGAATAAAATATAATTGAATGAGTGAAAAACTAAAGAGTAATGATCACCAAAGTGCGAGTCAATAATACAATTAATGTTAATTAAAGTAAGATAAGATTTTGTATAAGACTGAGTTGTATTTTGGCATGTATATACTTAGACTATTAAGGTAAAGGACTGAATTGTAATTTGATTGTATTTTTTATTATTGATGGATGAGTGTTTGATGTAAGCTTTTAGCATGAAATTATTTTTGTATATGTTTTAATTGTTTACTAGATTGTTGAATGATTTTGGAATTAATGTAAAAGTATTTTAAGTATTTCGAATTGTTCGGTGAAAAAAAATGTACCAATTTCGGCTAAGTTTTGCATCGAAAAAGACTGTTCCGAGAAGGGCGTGACATGTGCACTTTGGTCATGAGCTTGGTGAAATCATAAGGGGGTTACTTGCTTAAAGAGTCACTGAAGTCCTGACACCTGATGTTGCAACTGAGGACGTTGATGGCAACTTCTAAATTAAGATTCTGAATGTCTATTGTGACCATGTTAAATCTTTCCATGAAATTGTGTAGGGGTTCCCCTCTTTCTTGAAATACCTGATGTAGGTTTGCTGAGATCCTGATTGGTCGGATGGTAGCTACGAACTTTGCTTCGAACATCTTTGTGAATTATCTGAAGCTATGTATTGAGTGCTCGAAAAGGTTTCCAAACTAGACCTGGGTGGACTTCATTAGTGTTTGTGGGAAGATTTTACAAATGGCTGCATCCTCAGTGGTGTAAATTAGTAGAGTGGAAAAACTGGTCCACATGTGCTCGAGGGTCCATGCTTCCATTATATCTGGGTAAATTGGGTAGTCTTATGATCGGAAAGGGAGCGAAAAGTTGGCTTTGGAAAGGGGGGATCGAAAATTTTCCTGGTGGTGTACCACACTACGACTTTGCCTCTGCCATATTTTCTCCTCGATGAGCCTATCGAGCTCGCCTCGAGTTAAAGTTATCTTGGACCCCTCGTCTTCTCTTTCGAGTGTGGAATTCTGGTTGTCAGGGATTGGGGTAGTGTTAGTCTCTATGGTTTGGGCTGTTGATCGAGGCATCGGCTGAGCTGCAATGTGTGAGAGGGTTGCAAGAAGAGTTTGGACGAACTAGGGGGTTAGACCGGGTATGGTGATTCCAGGCGTCTCAATGCTTGGCTATGTTATAGGAAAGTTAGAGGAGGCACCCTAAGGGGTAGGTTCCAGGGACTGGAAAACTGGTAAGTGGGGTCCCAGAGTTGTGTTGCTCCTATCGTTTGCTGCCCGGGTGTTCTCATCATCAGAGTTCATGGCTATGCGGGGATGGGAATCTACGCTCACCGTACCAAATGATAACAGGTCAAAAATTTCGGACTACCTTTTGTATGTGGGCCCTCATTCCGTGCTCTAATGAACCTGAAAATTGGGGTATCCCGAAAGGATCCGGCGAAAGGACTTTTCGACGGTCAAGTCAGTAAATGATAAAGAAATAAAGCTTAATAGGATAAAATGGCTTAGAGAGCGTATCTGTTAGCCACAACAGTATTTATAGGGATCAGTATCCGATTCTCCTTAGGAATCCTGATGATCATAGGAGTCCTATCAGAATATAGCTCTCGTCCAAATAAGAAATCTTTCCTAAGTAGGAAGTCAGTATTTGATGTATGTTCTAACTGAATTTGTGAGGAATAGCATCATTGTGTTGTATCTAAGACTCGACAGATTGAGGTTTGGGTTGTGGACTTGAAGTCTGGACTTGGGGCCTAGGCCTAGATATAGTGCCCAATCCGGTTATCATTCAGTTTAGAAATTTTAGCAAAATCGTTTAGTTTGACTCCTTTTAACTTTGAAAGACAAAAACCGCATAATAATCAAACAGGTCCAATAGTAGACAAAAGTGTATCTTTTTATATATTAGCTTAAAACACTAACCCCTCCGGTATTCCACCATAATCGGTCCCATTTTCCCAATAGTATTTCACTAAACTTTCGCTTGCCATCGCCACTGTCACCGCGTTGTGACCACTCCCTCCCTCCGATCTAGTGACTAGTATTCTCTTGGAGTTGGATATTGTCGTCTGCAACTACTTTGCGCCTTCAATCTTTAGTAAGCGAAGCTCTTTCTTTTTTTCTTGGAAATTTTATTGTTAATGTTTTTCCCAATTTCCAGGTTTTCATCGGATACCTATTTCAAACCCATTCCCTTTTTACTGCAACTCTGAATGTATTAATTTATTAAAAAAATAATTTCATCTCTTTAATTTTTTTTTTAAATCTATTCAATTCTCAAAAATATCAATTTCCAGAAAAATAAAATAAATTTTTTTATTATATATAAAAATTAAAGTTTAAAGAGTTAAATAATTTTTTTTAATTTAAAAAATAAAATGAGTTATATTTATAAATTGAGGGTTATTATGTCTAAAATAAATAAACCATATTAGTGCTTACACGAATGTGTCCAACAAAAATACTCCACGTGTCCAACATTGGTTCTTTCGTGTGGCCGAATAAAATATATTTATTGTAAGAAGGAGAAGAAATTTTTGGTTTACACTAAAAAGAGAAATTGGATGTAGAGTTGGTGGAGTGCTTCAGTACCTCATAACAGGAAATGTGGATATGGGAATACATATCATCAACAGCAAATGCAGTCAATCAAAATGCTGTAATACCAACCACGAACTTATGTTGGAACTCATACTCTTACTGCCAAACTGTCGTGCCAAATCTAAGCCAGCAGTTGCAGAATCCCCAAGTGGGCCAATTTGCCACCAATTGTGCTAAAAATGCTGCATTTTTTGCCTGCCGTGAGGGTCTGAATATGGTCCCAGGTATCTCTTTTTATTTATTTTGATTGTTTCTCGAGAGTGTGATCTGGTGCTGCATCCGGGCAGTCAGATCAACGCGATGCTAGTGTCCCGAATTACTACTTGTTTCTCTATTCTAAGTGATCTTCTGAGACTTAAAACCTTTTAATTCTCTCTTGTAAGGCAATCTTAACATTAGTTTTGTTCAGGTGGAAGGCCAATTTTTGACATTATCTCAAGCTCTATCCCCAATCAAAAGCAACTGCAGAAGAGGGGAGAAAAGGAACTAACAACTGACAAAGAAATAAAGGAATTGCATGATCTGACAGCAGAAATGAGAAAAGAAATCACGAACATGAAACAAGAAATCGAGAACATGAAACAAGTGCTTAATCAGAATGAGTTTGATGGCAGAGATGTTGAATGGGAGTCTACGATAAAAGAAGCCAACAAAAATCAAGCTGAAACAATCAGATTGTTGATGACAAAAAGCCTGATTTCGAATCCTAATAAGCCGCCGATGAATATAATCCAAGACATGATAAGGAAGGGTTATTAGGGGTTGTGTCTTTGATGATCTTAACATGCCTAAGAAATGCCGCTGACTTGGCCTAGTTTGCTTCATGTTTACTGTCTTTGCTAGTAGTAGTAAATATGTTTTGTTATTTTTTTAGTTTAGTTGTCAACTGTGTTTGTTGTTAATACTTTGTGAAAATACAGAAACTTGTGTCGTTGAATGGTTTAAGCTGCGGAAATTTATTTCCTTGAAACAACTTTTTCATGTGTCGTGTAAGAATCTCTCTTAACATGCTCTGGGTTTTCCTCCTTGTTTGATGGCATATTGTTAAGGTGATGCTGTTGGGGATTCTATACACTTTGGAAAAGCTTACAGGGTGAGAAGAGTCTGAAAATGGGAAAATTCTTTTCTATATCAGATCGGTTCAAACCACTCTTACACATTTTTTGTTTCTCAATTGCAATCTACAGTTAGGTTCATTAAATTTATTTGGTTCATAAATCTTGGTTACGTTCATAAAATTTGTCTGGTTCATAAATCTTGTTTAGATTCGATTTAGGCAAAAAAAAAATTAATAATAATAATAATAATAAAATTGCGGTCTAAATTGACCATTGACCATTCAAATTGAATTTTATTGGTAATTTGAAAGAAATTATGAGATTTTAGTGAAATTGCCGTCAAATATGACAGGTTCAAAACCAATATATTAGCCAAAATCTTGTACTTAATTTTTACGAAAAATGCATCCTAGGGTACCTATATTTATGAAGTTTTTTTCTTTTTTCTTTTTCTTGGGATTTTGTTAAATCCTAAGAAATGGAGTCACAAATGATAACTACGGAAAAAATATTTTCAAAATTCAGTCAGTTCGGCCCAACAGCGCTCAGCAGGGCCTAAAGCCCATCAACAAAAAGGACAAAGCATGAGTTGGAAGACAAAACATAAAGACATCGGATTGATGGGACGTCTTGTCCTGTCTAGTCCTTTGATACAAGCAAGCGTCCATACCTTCTACCTGCTTCCTGTCACATCGCCGCACACCTACTCCAATGTCAGTTATCACGCTCCAAGGTACTCAAGCACCCCTCCCAAAGAACTCCTATAAATAGCCTAAAATATAATGACTCCAGGTATTAACTATCTGAGACTCCCTCTCTAAAAGCTACTAACTTAAGTTTCGGAGTGCTAACGTCCGGGTCCGACCGGACACTCCTTCTTGCAGGTTCTTTCTTCCGACCAGATCATCAGTTGTCAGCTCTCCTCCTTACAGATAAAGACAAATCGTGCTTTATCATTTGGTACTTTCATTGAGAGAAAATGGCAGGTTCGAAATCCAATGAATACGTAGCTTCTGGAAAGTATAATCACAACAGTTAGGGCAGATTTAGGCCCTCAGAAAGAAGAGAGAAGCCTCCTAGATCCCCCACTAGGGGTAACCTCCTCCTAAATTTCAACGACATAGCCATGCGGCAATCGAAAGATACTCTTATTACTATGAGGGACATGCGCACCATTCTTAGTGACTTCACTAAAAACATAATCCAAACTCTGAAAAAGGAAAAAATGCCCAGGACTTATGAAATAGGCCATGAAATGGATTTTATGGCCGAAGACTTTGGAAGACTGGTCGAAGACTTTGAAAGAAGAAAGAACAAGAAAATTACCATCAACGAGCCAAGAGCTCATGATAATAGGAGTGTGGGGGCCAGAACCCAGGTATATATGACAAGGGAAAGGGAATAATGTCTTCAAGTAGAGATTCTCCATACATCCCCAGTAGATCTTCCACCTCGTCCATTGGGAACGATTTGTCTTTTGTGTGCATGCCAAATGGCAGCTGCACGAAGGGACAAAGAAATGAACTTGCCTCAACAGCCATGAGCAGGGAGGACAAATGGTTCAAGCAGAAGCTCAAGCAGTTTGGCTTGACAGGTTCCAAAAAAGGCATGTTCGAGGGTAACACCTGCGGCAACACAGCCTCCCCGTTTTGTAGGAAAATCACGAAGTCAGAGCTACCTCCTAGGTGGAGAGACGTGATAATGGACAAGTATACAGGTAAGACTGATCCTGCCACTCATCTTGTAGAATATCTAACGAAAGTACAGGTGTACACCTATGACGAAAGGATTGCCTGTAGGATATTCCCTACCGCCTTAGGAGGAGATGCCCTCACATGGTTCCACAAGCTCCCGAAGGGGTCAATCACCTCTTTTTGATAACTAAAGGAGTTGTTCATTACACGATTTATTGTACAGATGCGAGCGCCAAAATCTATGAGCGATCTGTGCAACCTCTATCAGAGGACTGATGAAAGTCTTTGAGACTACATCGACAGATTCCAAGCCACAATGGCGGAGGTGAGAAATGTAAGCATGGAGATGGCATCCACCACTTTAACCAACGGCACTATTGATAGGCCGTTATTTGAGTCAATTACAATAAGGTCGCCAACCAGTTTTTTCAATCTAATGGAAAGAGCTATGCAACACATTCAGTTGGATGACACCTTGAGGTCCAGCTGAGGTGGAAGGAGCAATGTTATGGACAGGCTTCAGCACCCAGATAGATGGTTACTCAACCGCGCTCCAATATTCGAACAGATTGCAAGGAGTTTCGAGAGAGCCTCCACTTCGAGAAATTTGGGAAAAAGAAATGAGGCAGAATGATCCAGGTTCGATCGGGGTATTGGTCAACAGGCTTGAACTTTCACTCCGCTCAACACCAATTTCGCACAAGTGTGATGTGGATTAAGAAAAATCACCAAAAGGTGAATTGGCCCAAGAAGATGGATGAGAAGAGCAGAAGGACCCAGAACCTTAATAAGTACTGCAAGTTCCACAAAGATGTCAGTCACACAACCGACGAATGTCACCAACTGAAAAAAGAAATTGAGCGACTCTTACAAAGAGGGTACCTCAAGAGGTTTGTAGGTCCGACCAGAGGGGCAAGTCCTTGTAGATATTCGAACCTTAAGAAAGATGATTCTGATGACGACGATGATGATGAATGGAGAAATCAAAGAATATAGATCCATGCCGACCGTACGCCGGTGCCATAAACATGATCACTGGTGGTTCGTCTTATGGGGAGGATCTCTCCAGTAAAAGAAAGGGGAAGGATGTCTAAGTCTCCCATCCATCCGAACGGCCAACCCCAGTCACGATATCCAGTAAAGATGCATGGGATGTAATGTTCCCTCACGAAGATGCCCTTGTCATCAAGGCACAAATCAATAAGTTCGATATAAAGAAGATACTGGTGGACAACAAAAGTGATGTGAATATGCTTACCCTACAAACCTACAAAGCAATAGGATTGCTAATCGAAGAGCTCAAGCCAAATGCCATGCCACTGATCGGACTGAGCAATGCCACAGTTCCAGTGGTAGGATCGGTTGATTTGTTTGTCGAGCTAGGCCAGAAAGCCCTCGCCCATGCCTGCAAGTTAACATTCAAGGTTATTGATATGATTTTTGCTTATAATGCCATTTTTGGCAGGCCTCTTCTCTTTCAAACTAGAGCTGTTACCAGCATCCGTTACATGGTAATGAAAATCCCGACCAAGGGAGACGTTGCCATCCTAAGAGGTAACCAAAAGGCATCAAGAGAAGGCTATATTGCCATAATCAAGCACCATAAAAGGCCATGATGGTAGAACTAGGTCTAGAGCAATTTAAGCAGGCAAAGGATTGGAGAATGGATCATGTGGAGGAAGTTAAGACAAGGATGCTTGAAAAAGGCTAGGCCGTTCAAATTGGCACCAGCATGAATATGGAGGTCAAGGAGGCCGTCGTGTGAGTCTTGATGATCAACCAAGCATCATTCGCCTGGAAGCCAGAAGACATCAGCGGGATCGACCCTAACGTGATCACCCACAAACTTAATGTGGATCCAGCTTACAAGTAGATTAGGCAGAAGTTGCGAAGGCATACTCTCGATTTGAGAAAATTTATCTTTGAAGAGATAGATAGGTTATTAAAAGTGGGTACAATTCGAGAGGTTGACTACCCCAAATGGCTCGCCAATGTTGCTCTGGTAAAGAAGAAGTAAGGAAAGCTGCGAATGTGCGTTGACTTCACAGACCTTAACAAAGCGTGTCCGAAAGACAACTACCCCCTGCCAAGTATAGACGAACTGGTGGACACGACTGCTGGTCACACCATCTACTTCCTCCTCGATGCATATGTTAGATACCACCAAATCATGATGTGGTTGTTGGATCAAGAAAAGACCAGCTTTGTCAAAGATGATGGCACCTTTTGCTATAAGGCCATGCCATTTGGATTGAAAAATACAGGTGCCACATATCAGTGTTTGATGAATAGAATTTTCAAAAATCAGATTGGGCAGAATGTGGAAGTCTACATGGATGATATGATCGTCAAAAGTAAAAGCCCCGAAAAATATCCTGCCAATTTAGCAAAGATCTTCAACACGTTGAATAAATTCTAGATGAAGCTCAATCCTGATAAGTACATTTTCGGGGTGCCTTCAGGAAAATTTTTGGGCTTTATGGTCTCCCAAAGGGGCATTAAAGCTAACCCAGATAAAATAAAAGCAATCTTGGAGATGCAACCACCAAGCAGTGTGAAGAACATTTAGAAGCTGAACGGCAGAATAACATCCCTTGGAAGGTTCATCTCCTCTTCAGCCAAATGATGCACTTCCTTCTTCAAGAAATTGAGGAAGAATGTAGCTTTCAATTGGGATGCCGATTGCCAGCAAGCCTTTGATGAATTAAAGAAATTCCTCACCAACCCACCGTTACTCAGCCGACAGCTTCCAGGTAAAATTTTGTATTTATACTTGTCAACTTCTGGTGAAGTTGTTGCAGGTATCCTAGTTAGGGAAGAAGGAACTCAGCAGCTACCCATCTATTATGTGAGCCAAGTGCTCAGGGGTCCAGAATTGAAGAAAGATCTAGTTGAGCAACTCATCATTACCTTCATGATGCGCACAAGGAAGCTAAGACAATATTTCAAAGCACACACGATAGTAGTCTGATTAGGTTAACTAATCAAAAAAATTCTTCAGACCCCAAACTTGGAGGGAAAAATAATGGGATGGGCAATCAAGCTCCAATCTTAGGACGTGAGGTACGAACCTAGAAAAGCAATCAAGGCCCAAGCTTTGGCGGACTTCATTGTTGAATTTGCTGGAGAAGAAGTAACCAGTTAGCCCCAACCTGCAAAATGGGAAATGATCGTGGATGGACCTACAAATGACAACCGAGGAGGTGCAGGCATCGTAATAATGGGCCCCTTGGACATTGTTATAAGGTACGCAATAAAACTCGGCTTTAAAATTTTAAATAATATGGCAGAGTATGAGGCACTTCTACAAGGGCTAAGACTGCTCAATGCCATCTGATTGGAGTCGGTCATCATCAAAAGTGATTCCCAGCTTATGATGAGCCAAGTCTTAGGCACCTTCGAGGCCAGAGAAGTCAGCATGATACAATATCTGGCAAAGGTCAAGGCGACACTCAAGATGCTGGAAGAATATGGATCCGAATGGATCCTATAGAAGGTGCCAAGAGATCAAACTTTAGCCGCTAATCAGCTCATCAAAATGTTTGCTTCCGAACAAGGGATGGTGGAAGAAAATATAACCATCATTGAGAAACTGACATCCTACTTAGATGACCAGAAATGATAAAAATTGAGCCAGCTCAAGAAACATGGATGAGCTCCATCAAGAAGTACCTGCAAACAGGGCAATTACTTGAAGATAAAGTGAAAGCCAGAAAGGTATCTTGAAAATCCCTGAATTACTCTGTTATTAATGGTGAATTATTCAAAAAAGCCTTTAGTCACCCCTGGCTCAAATGCATGATGGAGGAGGAAGGAGACTATATCCTAAGAAAAATTCATGAAGGCATTTGCGGAGCACATGAGGCTAGTAAGGCCATGGCAAGGAAAGTACTCCAAATTGGATACTTTTGGTCAAGCATCTTCAAAGACGCTCAAGAAAAAGTGAGAAGGTGCCAGCAATGTCAAATCCATAGGAGAGTCATCAGACAACCGGCAGTAGACCAACAACTGATCGAAGTTTCTTGGTCGTTCGACCAATGGGGCCTGGACATCCTATGACCCTTTCCCCAAGGAAAAAGGTAAATGAAGTTCCTCCTTGTCACGGTCGATCACTTTTCCAAATGGATCGAGGCAGAGCCTCTAGTTACAATCACAGCGGAGAAGGTCAAAAATTTTGCAAGGAAGGACATTATTTGCATGTATGGCTTACCCAATGTTTTTATTACAGATAATGACAAGCAGTTTGATAGCTCGATCTTCAGAAACTTTTACCAAAATCTCAATATTAGCCTTAAGTTCACCTCTATCACCTATCCCCAGAGCAATAGGATGATCGAGGTCTCCAATCGAGCACTCTTAGAAGGCCTAAAGAAATGACTGGGAGAGATAAAAGGCAACTAGACTGAAGAACTACAAAGTATCTATGGTCTTACAGGACCTCTTCGAGAGCTGACACTCATCAAATGCCATTCTCTCTTGTCTACGGCTCTAAGGCAATGATACCCGTAGAAATCGGTCTCTCATCCTATCGATCAGCATTCTATTTCGATCGGATGAATATCCTGGATAGATGCCAAGATTTGGACCTGGTTAAGGAAAGGAGAGAAGATGCCTACGCCAAAATCGCTGCCTATAAAGAAAGAGTCGCTAGATACCACAACACAAAAGTAAGGGTAAGAACCTTCAACGTGGTTGATTTGGTGCTCAGAAAGGAAGATATAAGCTCGAGAAATATCGGAGTTAGGAAGCTAATGCCGAATTGGGAAGGCCCCTATGAAATCTCCAAGGTTTTAAGCTCTAGTACTTATAGACTCATAACCCTTGAAGGGTTGGATATTCCTAAAAGCTGGAATGTCGAAGTACTCAAAAAGTACCATGTATAATCATGTATCAAATTCACATTCAATAAAGAAAATATTCTCCATTTTTCTTCATCTTTGACAAAAAAAGGTATGTTTTCATTTATTTGTTTGTTAGTTTTGATGTTTGTTTGCAGGTCATTTATTTTACTCCATTCTAAAAAAATCCCGATTGCTGATTGTAGTTTGTCCGATCGAAATTCAGGGATGATTATTCTCTAGGCTTGATGCTCATCCCGAGCCCAAAATGCAAAAGCTTTTCTCTATTATAATTTTAACTCCCTCGCTAGGCTCGATGCTTATCTCGAAATGCGAAAGCTTTTCTCTATCATAAGTTAGTCCACTAGGTTCGACGTTATTCCCGAATCAAAGATGCGAAATGCCTCCATTTAATCTTTGCCAACTCATTTGCTAGGTTTGACGTCTATCCTGAACCCAAAGTGTGAAGGATAGCAATTGAGTCAGTTATATCTCCTCAGTACTTAATGTACGAAATCGCCAAATCTTCAAAATAATGTATGATTCTGAAAAGTCACCTACTACGCTTGACGCGATAAATCTGTCACAACTCACGCCTGAATGAAAGGTTTATCTTTTAAATTCAATCGGATCAAGCGATCATTGGTCCTAAAGAGTTATGTATGACAATGCTTGAAAAGAATCTTATGATTCAGGAAGTATTCTACTTAGTCAATTTTTCATATTCTCCATGTTTGATTTTATATACTCTCCTTGGCTGATTTTGTACATTCTCCATAAAGGTTTCTATTTATTCCACTTAGTTAATTTTGTAACAAATCTTATTCAAAATGAGAATTACAGTACGAAGGCACAATTGGAAGGCAAACTAAGTTTTATATATATATGAGGAATCTTTACAAGTTACAAGGAAAGGAGAAAGCTATTACAAAGAAAAATTGCAAGGAAATAAAAAGCCTAAGCCTCTATATCTACAATCTCTATTGTTACAGTGATCAACTCGATAGTAGGCTCTACGGTAGTCTCAGCAGAAAGTCAGACATTTTTAGGCTTCGCTGACAGAGAAATAATAGGTTGAGGCTCCGCTGGCAAAGGGGCAACGGCTTCAGGCTCCGTTGGCGGAGGAGGAATGACTTTGGATTCAGTCGACAAATTGACGCCTGCTTGTTATACTAAAGGCACTTCCTTTGCCGTTCCTTCAGTTTCTCCAATTGGAGAGGCCTCCTTATCATCTTCGTTAAAGGAATGATCGAAAAGAATCCCTGGGTCCTTCATCCAGTCAAGATTAGCTTCAGGGAACCGCTGTCTGGCTGCATAAATCCATCGAGTTAGCAGCCTTCCTTGAGCCTCGCCTAACTGATTAAGGACCTCCTCCCTTTGGGCATCCAGCTCTTTCGTCAATCTCTCGGCCTAAGTTACCTCCTTCTCTGCCAGAGCTGTCTCCACTGAATTCCTTTTTTCCAGGATAAGGTCGTATTCTGACAGAGCCTTATCTTTGTCTGCGAGCGCCTTATCTCTATCAGTGTTGGCTTTAAGGCAGTTGGTTGTAAACTGTGAACACTCACCCCTTAGCCTGCCTGCCTCCTCCTCGTACCTCTTACACAGAGAATTATCAGTAGCAAGACGCACGACATCTCCTTTCAAGTGATCCACCTCGCTTTGTCGGGTCTTGAGTTCTTGGGCCAATCGGGCTCTTTTCCTCTTCAGCTCCTTTACCTCAGACCTTAAGAGTGCAACCTCATTTTTTAAACTATCACTAGCTGAGTCTACCTGCCTCCTCTGCCGAATGGCATCTTTCCACTTTGATCGGGAATAGGCCACCATACCATGCATGCGAAGCCCTTTTTTATTACCTAAAAAAGAAGCGAAGAAAATAGTCAATAAAAAAGGAGGGGGAAGAAAAGGATGCAAGTGTTACCTTCAGGCTCTGCTGTTGAAACAACCCAAACTCTCGAAAGAGCAGATTGAGCTCCGTCATCGCCTTGGAATCACTCTCTTGAGCAAGGCCTTGGCAGATGAAGGATGGCATGCCTCTATTGGTTACGGACCAGTCGTTACCAAACTACTCTTTCAAGATGTCCTCCAAAGACGGAGCCCGACCATCATGAGCTCTCCCTGAAAGCCGTCAGGTTGGCTCACTTTAAGCTACCTTCTTACCTCTTGCGGTGATCCGGGCATCAACAGTGGCTATAGTTTTAGTAGCTTTCTTTCTTGCTGTCTCTTCTATCTTTTTATGCGCTGCCTCATCTGTCGATGCCCCCATCTTCTGAGAAGATGATCGGAGGATGAGGGACGGTTGTGACCCTTTCACGTCAGATTCATCCCTCAGTTGTAGTCATCTGAAAGGATGCTATTTTGCCATGATCGGAGGGGGCAATGCCAGTCTTGAAATGGTTAATAGAGGACGGGTCGTGGGGATAACCGTAGCAGAAGGAGATGAAGTCGCTGCAGCAGCAGGAGGAGCAGAAGTACTCGCTGCACTCTTGGAAGCCTGAACCTCGGAGGCAGGCAAGATCTTTCTCTTCTTAGATCTTTTTTCCTCCTTAGCCAAATGGTCGGGTTCCCTTTTAGCTTTGGCCCAATTGGCTAGTTGCTTTGCAGCCTCTTCTCCTTTCGCCATTTCGCTTACAGTTGCATTACAAAACCAAACAAAGGTAAGTACTTCGTTCAAATTTTGATACATGTAATAAATGCGCATGCAATATATGAATTGGAAAAATATATGCCCTTCTCCCTCACTCCAGCTATAGTACTCACATTCTGCACTTTTGCCAGCTTCGAAGCTAGAAGACCCATATAGTGTACTGAGGAGAAAGCTGGAGTCGTAGGGTTTTCCATGCCTTGCCACCGCAGCCATTAGTTTTTTGATGTCATTTTCGTTAATAGACTGATCGACAGCTTGATCCCTCAAAATGGTTGTTCCTTTCGATCGACTTAGCGATACTCCAAATTCACCAGCCATCCCTACTAAAAAGTACCTCTCCCTGAAGCCCTTCATTGAGAAAGGAACTGTGAAGAGCTTTTAACGCTGTTGGTTGGTGAGAAAGTACTCCGACCCGTCACTCCGACCGGATATGTAAAAGAAATGAGTGAACAGATCCAGAGTTGGAGCCACCGCTTTTATCTTACATAAAATTTTGAAGCAGGCCACCGTCTTCCATCCATTCAGATGTAACTGATTAGGGATAATTCCATAGCCCCTAAGAATCACCACTTCAAATGCACGAAAGGAAAGCCTCATCCCTGCATCCAAACTCCACAAATGGCAGATGAACCACTCGTTCTTTTTACAGCCAAAAGGCCCCTTTGTCACTACCATGAATTTCGAACAGGCCATCACTGACACTTCTATAGAAAAATGGTACTGAGAAGGAATTATCGCCACATCCTCTTCTGTCAATCGCGAAGGATGAGCGAGAGGCTCCCGATTCTTGTAATCCTCAAGAAAACTTCTATCTATTGGCTGACTACTGCTCGAAACCATTTTTGGTGGAGGGAGATAAGTAAAAGAGTATATGCAATGAATGAAAAAGAAAATCAAAGGCAGGGATTGTTTACTTACTTGGGTGATCTTGCAGACACTTTGAAATTCTCCAAAATTTGAAGTACTTCCCTCAAGAAGTTTTTGGCAAGGATTTTAAATAGCAAAGTTCACAAAAAAAGTTTGGCAGAGTTTTGCTAAGGATCGCTGAAAAGTAAGGAAAAATCGCTTCAAACTTGCCTATTTATAGGCAAAAAGCTTTCAGAATACTCTAAAGCCTTCCCGTTGGATGGCCGCAACGTGTTCTCAATTCGTTACTGTGATTACAAAGAATGAAGTGCCATTCTAGAAACACGTGCGGTATTAAATGCAAAATAGCTGTCTGAATTGAACGAACACGTCTCTTCAAATGGACGCCTCCCAAAAATTCAAAAATCCTGCTAAAAGGCTTAAATCGCCTGATTGGACCCTTTGGAGGAGGGATAAGTGATAACTACGAAAAAACATCTCCAAGGCTCAGTCAGGTCGGCCCAACAATGCTCAACAGGGCCCAAAGCCCATTAACAAAAAGGACAAAGCATGAGCTGGAAGATAAAACATAAATGCACGGTGTCCAATCGAACTGATGGGATGCCCTGTCCTGTCTAGTCCACTGACACAAGTAAACGCCTATACCTTCCACCTGCTCCCTGTCACATCGCCGCACACCTACTCCAATGCCAGTTATCACGCCTTAAGGTACTCAAGTACCCCTCTCAAAGAACTCCTATAAATAGCCTAAAATATAATGGCTCTGGGTATTGACTATCTGAGACTTTCTCTTTCTAAATACTCTCTCTCTAAAAGCTACTAACTTAAGCTTCAGAGTACTAATGCTTGGATCTGACCGGATACTCCTTCTTGTAGGTTCTTTCATCCGATCGGATCATCAGTTGTCAGCTCTCCTTCTTACAGATAAAGACAAATCGTGCCTTATCAACAAAAAAGAGTGAAACATGGCATTATCTGTAGTTCACATAGCAAAGATTTATTTATCTAATCAAAGTTTGCTGTTCTATGGTATGTTTGACCTAATTGCCAATTAGAAGGTACAACATTATTAGATTGAACCATTCTCCCATCACTAGCAACCACTTGAAAAGACAAACTTTACACTTGTAATTGTGTCCATATTTGCCAATTTTGACCCCTATTTCTTGTCATGTGTATCCAATTAGTGTTAGAACCCTTAATTCTAACATTAACCACATCCCCTACACCTCTAACATTACAAACTAGCACAAATAACAAATAGGGGTAACCTTAAGCTCGAATTTGATGCCACTTTTCTTGTAGCACATTACCCTTTTGTAGTAAACTGGGATAATTCCAGCTTTGTATTCAACAAGTTTTAGGAACATTAGGAGGGTCAAATCAAAATGCTTTTTGTGGTGGGTTGCACCAAACCTCTTCTATTTTTGTGTAATTTGGAGGGTAGAAATTTGTGGCTGTGACCCTAATTTTTGTGGCACTCTTTTTGCACCACGGTGAACTTGTGCAAAATAATTAGAAACAAGCCCCACATGTTAATCCATTGTTGAATAGGGATATGCTTAATATTGTTGTCTCTAGTCCATACCTTTGAGCCCACAAGCTCCCTCTGAAAAAACAAAATTATCTTATATTAGAAATTAAGTAGATTTGAGTTTTCAAATTTGAGTCTCTCAATCTCTCTATTAAAAAAATGCATTCTTTAAAAAGGCAGTTCAAGATTTATAGTGTTATTGTTGTTGATTTAGATTTGAGAGAATGTTTTGAATTCGAAACTTTTCAATTTTTTTCTTTCAATTCCTCTAACAAAAGGTAAAATATAATTTATAGCATAAATCAATTCCCCTAAATGTGAAATTTATAAGGAAAAAAAGGTAAAATTTTATAAATTTACAATATACTTACGCATAGTTCCATTTCCATTCATGTCACCATAAAATGTAGCATAAGCAAAATCCCATCCATGGTGGGCATGATCCAATTTTTCTATAGAACCTTCAACAAGAAATATTAGAGTTTGGATATTTAGTACACGAAAAATAAATAAAAACCTGAACATAACCATTTTTTATCCTTAATTTTCAATTTTTTTCTATGCAAATTGAAAATAATGCTCATAATCATATTAATAATCCAATTATTTCAAGAGTTAGGTCTGATTTGTAAAGTGCATTTACACTTGAATTTAGAGTTTTTTCTAATTTTTCATTTTCCTTAGGATTTAGTTTTTACCATATATTGATTAATATTGTATATAAAAGTCAAATCATGATCATATTTACCTGAAATTTCAAACACCATAAGAAAATTTGGAAATAGCAACTGAAAAATAGTAACAGAATTGATTTCGTTGCTAATTTAGCAACGAAATTGAATTTTCGTTTCTAATTAGCAACGAAAATTCAATTCCGTTGCTAAATTTGGTTGAATTTTTTTTATGTTTAGCAATGAAATAAAAAATGATATTCCATTGCTAAAACAAGAGGGAAGTTTTCGCGTCAAAATATAGCTACGAAAAATAGCAACGAAAATTTATGACCGTTGCTAAATATGGTGGCATTAGATGGCGAAAAAATTTTGAAATGAAATTTAGCAACGAAAATATAATTTTGTTGCTATTTTAGCAATAAAAATTAAAGTCCATTGCTATTTAGCAACCGAATTAGTATTCCGTTGGTATTGTGGTCCCAAAGAGTTGAAAAACATTTGGATCCAAATATAGCAACGAAAATTAAATTTCATTGCTAAAATAGCAACGAAAACTATATTTAGCAACAAAAATTAAATTTCGTTGCTATTTAGCAACGGAAATTAATTTTCGTTGCTATTTAGCAATGGAATTAATATTCCGTTGGTATTTTGGTCCCAAAGAGGTGAAAAAAATTTGGGTCCAAAAATAGCCACGAAATTTTAATTCCGTTGCTAAAATAGCAACGAAAACTATATTATGTTGCTAAAATAGCAATGAAAATAGATTTCGGTTGCTATTTTTTTGCCCTAAGTATAAATAGTTCCTTTTCGCTTGCCTCGCCACCTTGCTTCCCTCTATCTCTGTTCCTCTCCCTACTTCCGTATCTCTCTTTGTTCCTCTCCCTGCTTTCGTATCTCTCTCTCTATTCCTTTTTCTGCCCTCGCCCCCTCTTTCTCCCTCTCCCTCTCTATCACTCTCACCCTCTCCCTTGCTGCACGTCATACAAAACGGGCTTTAAGATCTCCAATCAAAAGCCATTATCATCTCCGTCTCCAAGGTATAGTCCAACTCCATTATTGATTTTCACTTTAAAACCCTAGACTATAGATTAAAAATCTAACCTTTTTTTTTGGGAATCAAAATTTGACAGGGAGATGTTGGTAAAAATGCTTTGATATTAGACTCAACGATCTTTCACCCCCAAGGAGGAGGCCGGTCGGCAGACACAGTGTTCATCACTACTGTTGATTCGAGCTTCAAATTCATAGTTCAAGATGTTCGATCCAAGGATGGAGTGGTACGATTTTCGAATTTTTGTATGATTTATATTGTTTAGTTGTTAATTAGGGCATTTTTTAGGTTTATCATTATGGAGCTATGGAGGATAATTCTAGTTCTGATGTAGAACTTGAGAGAGGAAGGGATGTTATACTACATGTTGATGAGTACAGACGCAAGCTAAACTCCAGGTGTATTACAAATATTTTTTCTTTTTATAGGAGAACAAGGAGTGAAAACTCGAAAACTTGTTCAGTTTTATCATTTTGATGTCTCATTGAAGACGAATCATAGATATTTGTTAGCTATGAATTGTCAACTGGATTGGAATTAAAAATTGTATATAAATTGTTTTTTGTTATTCCTTTGTTTGGCTTTTCTTTTATTGTTTAGGTTGCATTCACCTGGGCATTTGCTGGATGAGTGTATGCAGATTGTGGGATTAGGACATTTGGAACCAGGAAAAGGCTACCATGCCCACTTTCTAATTGAAATCATCAATGCTGATTCTATGCAGGTCTACCATAGCTTTAATGTTCTCACCAACAAAGTTCCCCTCCATGAACAAAAGGGTACTCTCTCTCTCTCTTTCTCTCTTAAATATTTTATTTTTAGCTACTGCTGTTAATCTGTGGCTGAATTGCAGGAGTCCCTCATCATTTACTTGGGACTGTGAGCCCAACTGTGAAATTCACAGCTAAGGATTTCAGGGACTGCTATTCCTGTAAGTTATACTCTTGTTTTATGGTTCTTCAGAACCCATGTTTCTAATTTTTTAGTCGATGGAATTGAAGATTTTTGTTTTTTAAAAAAATTATTTAGGCATATTTTTTGTTCCCATCAAGCAAATACCGAGACTTTCTTTAACTTTCATCAGCATGTTCTGACATGAGCTTGTTGAATGATGGCTTTTCAAATTATCAATGACATATTATCGCACAACTGCCTGCCTATTATTATTGGGGGCACCAATTACTACATTCAGGTAGGGCATATCTTAAAATTCTGCTATTTTTAATTAGCCAGGTCAAGTTATTGGCCGCAAGGCGCATGCTTTTAGAAGGTGTGTGAGGTGGGAGGTTTATTTATTTATTTATTTATTTATTTTTGTGTATAGATATTACAAGGTTTTTTTTTGGGTAAACTGAATTAAATTGTGATTACTCTATGTCTTGTTTATACAGTTTTTCTCATATATTTTATATTTGTTCAATTTTTCATTTTGTATTCAGGCTTTTGTAAGTCCTTTCCTTCTAGATGATATGACAGAAAATTTGGATGCGAGCTTTTTTAATCAGCATCCTAGTGTGCATCAACTCTATTGCAAAGTGGTATGCTCTAAAAATTCACTATTGCAACAATATAATAGGTATGATCTATGGGTTTGCAGGAGATGAGCAAAGTGATAAGGTGTCGGACTATGAGAGAAAAGTCCTGAATAACCATGATTATCTTAAAGAAATTGATCATGTTGCTGCTGATAGAGTCCATCCACATGATAGTAGAAAAGTATGAATCACATAACAATACTTTTTGATTTGCAGTGCTTAAAGTATATCCAAATTGTGCATTTATTGTGCATGCTTCAATAGAGGCTATGTTGTGCTTTGATTATGTGAGAAGTTCTATAATGTTTGCTTTTATCATTCAACTTAATTATTTGTTAGCATACGGAAACATGAGAATATAAGAAATCAATCTATGTGTCGGCTGAAAATCATCTCCTGGCCTTAGAGATTAATGGCTCTGTTGTAAACTTGACAATATTTATTTCAGTCTGGTTTCTTGAATTACTAGACCAAGTGTACGGCCTGAAAGTTCTAGACTTGCGCAATTTTGGCTTTTTGATTTTTATTATTGGACTGGCTTTTCTTGTCTTTTAGCCCAGCTTGCTTCCTATGGTGCTATATTTTTCGATGTGATTTTGGACATACCTATTCCCTTACGTCACTTTAGATTAGTTCTGGTTTATACATGCAGGCAAACTTGTATGCAATGAAGGAAAAGATTATTGGCATGCTTTAGGTTTATCTCTAGTTATTTAGTGGACAGTATTTCATTCTTGTTTTATAAATATTGGTTGTTTTATTACCCTGTTTGATCCTCATTCTTGTTTTATAAATATTGGTTGTTTTATTACCCTGTTTGATCCTCATTCTTGTTTTATAAATATTGGTTGTTTTATGTGATGGTTAACTCTAGGAAATCGTTTGCATTAATTTTATTGAAAACTTGAATAACTGTACAAAAGCTCTAGTAAGTTATATACTTCGGATATCTTAGAACCTTGTTTGTTTTATTTTACAGATTAATCAATACCTTAAGTTGTATGCTTGCACTGGTATTCTTCTTAGCGAACTCTATCAGGGAAAGGGTGCAGATGTTGGTAATCTTCCCTATTGTACATTTATTTAACTATAAACTGTTATTCTAAGGTCTCTAATTTTTTTCCTGTTAAAAGTATAAATCTTGATTTGATGTGGTGTCATATGCTTTTTAGTTTCATCAATTTGTTAATTTTGCAACCAAGGGTATGGGAATGTGTCCACTGCTCGATGCTGGACTTCTAATGAGAATAGCTGATTCCAGTTATATCAAGGTTACACAAGATGTATATCAAACTAACCTATTAAAGATTCTCAGAGGCCTCAAATGGGCTACATTATCCACCCAGCGAATTTGGTCCTCAAAATAATATTAAAATTCTACCATTTCCCTGATGGGTGTATATATATATATATACACACACACACACACACACACATACTTATACGGCCTCAACCACCACAATTTTTGCTCTATTAGTAAAATATTCAAATCTAAAAATTAATTTCTTTTTCTTCATCCAACAACTGAAATATTTTCTTAAATTTGTTGTTAAAAAAATAAATAAATATTTAATATTGTCTATGTTGTCATCCCCTTGCCTGCATATTCACATTCTGCCACCATCAATGTTTTCTTTGTGGTTTTATTAGAAATTCTCTGATTTTCAAGGGGAGAAAAGTATAGAAACAGTAGCTGTACTAAATAAACTTGACTTTTAATCATTTTTGTAATAGCTATAGTTAGGGTAATTAAAGCACCATTGGTTTCTAACGTTCAAGTGCAGGATGAGCCACATGAAAGTAATGACAAAATCAGAATGTAGAGAGTCGTGTTAGTAGTTGATTGGATGTGTTATTAGTAGTAAAATAGAAAATTTACTTTGTTTTAGTGTCTTTAGATGCTTTCTACGTGGATTTGGAGGTATTATTGACTCTCAAAACAAGATATTCTATACTAGGGGATACAGTAGTTTTTAATACTAAGAGGGATTAGGCAGTAGGACTATCTTTCCTTCATTTATGGAATTAACTTAACTTGGCTGTGTGAGTTATGATGTAATGAATGTTAGTTTGTTTTATGAAGCCCCTTTAATTATTCTTCATTCCTAAAAGAAACAAATCACATTAAAATTGGTGATGGTCAATGGGAGGAGGAATTTTATGCCACTTTGCTTACAAGTTTCTGTTTTTTGTTATTGATTTTCTTATTCGCATTATATATAATTACAAACATGGTTCAACATTGTAGATCAAGTTGCTGAAAATCTTGGTGTTGCTAAGAAGTGGTGACAAGCAAGCAAGTGAACACATGTACACTGTTGTGGGGGACTTTTACTTTCAAGTACTTTTGAAATTACTTTTAGGTTGAATTTTTGGACTGATTGACTTGCTTAATTGGCTTGTCTTATACTAATTTGCAGTTTTCCACTTTTTCTGTTTGCATTTAGTCTTATTTTAACATATTCCTAAGTATTTGGAAAAATGAATTTCATTAAAAAAACCTCTTTTGCTGGTGGGGATGTGTTGGCTTTGCTTTTCATTCTCTACAATTCGTGGATTGTTTTATTTGTTTGTTATATTTACTATTGTTTTGTTTGCTTTGAATATGAGGAAAGTGAATGTGGATTATAAATGAATAGGGTGGTTTTTGGGTGCTTTCTTCCTTGGGGGGCTATGTAGAGGATGGTCGTGAAATCAATGGTGTTTGTAAGGCATTCACTGCTGCCATTAAATCATGGGCCGTGGGGATTCCTATGAGTTCTGATTTTCCCTTATTTTTTCACAAGTGAATAATTTGCAGTTAATTGCATGATGTCCTTTCTTAAGGCTGATTGATATTTGTTTCAAAAGACATCAGTAATAGGCATGAACGAAACTGCAACGGTGTAGTAAAATCATACAAAATTCACTGTGCATACTATGATTTACTCTGAGGATAGAGTTCACATTTGATTGCAGGGTTCACATTCATTGACTAAATTATGTCCTCCAAATATTTAATCTCAGAAGCTGCTGCACTTAAATTGTTTTAACTTTTCACCATTATCTATTTTTTTCCTTTGAACTATATATTTTTCTTCCCTCCTTGTATAGGTTCTTGGTCTTTTGAACCTTAGGGAAAGGACTGATACAAAAGAGGTTTTGGTCTTTTGGTCTTTTACTATTGGTCCTAAGTTATATTTGGCGGGTAGGGTTTGCTTGAGTGC
The DNA here is from genome assembly GCA_037975025.1 of Excoecaria agallocha. Taxonomy (NCBI): domain Eukaryota; kingdom Viridiplantae; phylum Streptophyta; class Magnoliopsida; order Malpighiales; family Euphorbiaceae; genus Excoecaria; species Excoecaria agallocha. The sequence goes on along the minus strand of CM075821.1, from coordinate 5,774,165 downwards.
ACCACCTTGGACATGGAGATTTTATTTTTACTAGTAGCTTTTTTATGATTCCATCATATAAGCTTATTGAACTTGGTTATTGTAATGAAGATACACTGCTGTTGGTGTCTACTAATTATAGGCAAATATAGGCTTTTGCATAAATTTTGTGTAAAAAATCAACAATAATTTAGTGACAGAATAGCGATAATAATTTCGTCGCACTTTTTTTATAAAATTGGCTGAATTTAATTTCGGTTGCTATAAATAGCAATGGAATTTCAATTCGGTTGCTAAATATAGCAACGGAATTGAAATTTGTTGCTAAATTTAGCAACGGAAAATAATTTCTATTGCTAAAAATACCCACCGTCAAATTTGCAGCCAAATATTTCATTACTATTTTCCATTGTTAATTTTTTTTAGCAACGGAAATTGAACAAATTCGGTTGTTAATTTCCTTTGTTATTTGTTAATTTTCTTGTAGTGAAAGAATTTAAAGGTGATATTGTTTAAGTTTAATCGATAAAAGAGGAAAAGATAATGAGAATGGCCGCCAGCAGTTTCTTCTCTAAGAAAAATAAATAAATAATCTTCCAAAAGAAAAATAAATAAATATATATATACCATAATTACAAATATATAACCGTTACGCTATTCAAAGCTAAGATTATTAGGAACAAGGCAATATGTTTTACTAAAATCTAGAATCAAAACATTTTCATTATTCTTAAAATCAATATGCATGTTTTATTTATATATGGACAATAATTATCTATGTCTGGTGCATCAAAGAATTAATAAGTAAACACAATTAAAATCTTCCCTGTATGCAAAACAACTACTGCATATATAATAAAATAAGGTAAGAAAATTCTATTTTTTTATGTTAATTTTTTTTAAATTTCTTTTAGATAAAAATGTCATTGATATATGGTTATATTTTCCTGTATATAGGTGGATTTTACTCAACAATATTGGAGTTTTTTATTTATTCGAAGGCCAATTAGTTATATCAATATGTTTCTTGCATATAAACATAATCTTGCAGTATCTTCTCGCCAATTGTTTACAGAACTTTTTTTTTTATTTGGCAATTAATTGAACTTAGTACGAAATCATTAAAAAAATAGAAGAAAATGCTAAGTTTTTTACACACCATTGACAAATTCTCAACTGTTTTTATAATATATATTTGGGGTGGAATTCGAACCTAATTAATTGAAAAAATAGCAAAATTCAGAACAATTTGAATTACAAATAATTCCTGTCAACAAATTCCTCAATATTACTTTTCATCCAATTACAAGATTAAAGTGAGCCCACATTTATATTAAATCCATTTTCTTCCCATGAGTTCTACTGGGGCTTTACTTTTTACAATTTTTATTTTATTTTATTTATTTATTTATTTATGAAGTCAAGTGATTTATTTGCTATGTATTTAGTCTAGTGAAACATTGTTTTCTGAATCATATCGAATGAAGAATAGGTGAAAATAGAGATTTATAAATTAGAGGTTCAATTGTGATATGATCAAAATTGAACCATTCAAAGATAAAATCATTCAAAATATAAACTTTAACGTATTTCATATTATAATTTTTATAATAAAATTTTCAATTTAACAATAGCTATAAAAAATATTTATATTAACATAATTATCATAATTTAAAAACTAATTCTAAGTTATGGTTGAAGACATAGAAAAACTAGTGGATTTGCTTTAGGGGTTTTTACAAAAATATACAGAAAAAAATAAAAATAACAAAAAATACAGCACATGTATAATTTTTTCATTAATACAACTTTTTAAATTTTCAATAACAAAAATACAACTTATGTTTCCAAAAAACAGAGCTTTTTACTTCTCTTGTTAAATTTCTCCTACCATTGAAAGAACCAGCAGCAACTCTATCAAAAATCTCTCTCGAGTTCCTAACTTTCTCCACCCATTTAAAACCCTAGCAAAATCTCATATTCAACTTGAATTTAATTAGCTTCTCTCCCTAAAATTTCAACTTAAATCCCAAAAAGTCTACCATTAAAGCTCATAAAGTGCACATAAATATGGATTCCACACCTCATTCTCATAGATCAAATCCCAGCTCTCGAACAAAATTAGCTTTTGGCTTAGCGCGAATCACGTATTCTATTGAAAATGAAGAATCGTCGCAGCTAACTTTGGATCTAATGCCTTATTCGGCGAAGAAAACCCCATCAATGCCCCTCACTCTCCCTGTCAAATCCTCCACCGATTGTCTTCCTTTGCATGACCTCCTCCTTCTCTCTCCATCTCAAGAAAATCAAGAAGTCGCCTTGCTAACCGGCTTGAGATGGCAGAGGAGGCAACTATGGAGCTAACTGGATCTCATTGGAGATGCAAAAGCAGAGGATCCCAATTATGAGCCAGTTCAACTTTTAATTCCCATTCTTCAAAAATGGCATTGAAGTGGTATTTAAAAAGTAATTTTGGTATGTTATGTTTATCTCTTGATGTCTTTTTGTCCTTTAGATAGGCCTTGTGTATATGTATATCCAGACATACAATATGCACAGGAAAATTCAGGATGCTTTCAGTAGTAATTTATTTGTGTGGAAAATGTAAAGCATACATAATTATAATGCCTTATTCAGTTGGTCTTGCTAGTAGAGGTATCATTCATATGGGGTTGGATAAAGAAAACCTGATCAATGCATAGGCATAATGCTTATTGCTTGGCTAACAATTGAAGTAACAAAAACAAGCAACTCTCGAAAACTATGCATGACAAGCTCCACTAGCGGCACTTTCCTAATTCCTGCATTGTTTATCACAATTCTTTGAGTTTATAATCACAAATAAAAATTAATAAATAGCGACAATTTTTTAAGTTTATATGTAAAAGGAGTTGGATTGAATTCGCCAAACAGAGTCTTGTTCAACTTTGATTCTCATGCTTTACCATTTTAGATTTTAAATGTATTATATTATGTAATGATAATATAAAATTAGTATAATGCTTTACAATGTATGTTTGTATATTATGTATACACAATTTGTACATGGTATATACGGCGTGTACTTGGTGTATACACAATGTGTGTACTTGATGTACACTATGTGTTATATTATAAAATGATAATATAAATTAGTATAATGCTTAATAATATTTCTTTATTATAACTGTAAAACATATACATTTATTGTATACACAAAGTGTACTTGGTGTATACACAGAGTGTACTTAGTGTATACAGAGTCTGTACACCAAGTACACAGTGTGTGTTATATTATAAAATGATAATATAAATTAGTATAATACTCAATAATGTTTCTTTATTATAACTATAAAATATATGCATTTGTTGTATATCGTGTACTTGGTGTACACACAATGTGTACTTGGTATATATACAGTGTGTATACTAAGTACACAGTGTGTGTACTTGATGTACATGGTACGTGTTATATTATAAAATGATAATATAAATTAGTATAATGCTCAATAATGTTTCTTTATTATAACTATAAAACATATACATTTGTTGTATAGTGTGTACTTGGTGTACACATAGTGTGTACTTAGTATATACACAGTGTGTACACCAAGTACACAGTGTGTGTACTTGATATACACGGTGTGTGTGTGTGTTATATTATAAAATGATAATATAAATTAGTATAATGCTCAATAATGTTTCTTTATTATAACTGTAAAATATATACATTTGTTGTATACTGTGTATTTGGTATACACACAATGTATATTTGGTGTATACACAATGTGTACACCAATTATGCAGTATGTGTATTTGATGTACACATTATGTATTATAATATGTAATAACAATATAAAATTAATATAATGCTTAAAAATGTTTCTTTGTATATTTATTATAATTTTAAAATAAATACATTTATTGTATACCGTATACTTGGTATATACACCGTGTGTACTTGATATATACAGTATCCCATCAAATGTCTTTAAGTAACTGAAAAATGAATTTATTAGTTTGTAGATTTAATTTGTCACTTCATTTGTTTTCAAAAATGTGTGCAGCTGGTTTATACACAGTGTGTACTTGGTGTATACAATATCCCATCAAATGTCTTTAAGGAATTGAGAAATGAATTTATTAGTTTGTAAATTTTATTAGTAAGAGCAAACATCTGAATCCCCTAATTCAAGTTTCATATAGCTTCTGTGCTTTCATGTAGATTCTGTCAGAAAATGCAACAAATGAATTTATACATTTGTTACATTATTGAATAGGTGTTTTTTACTCACCCCGAAGTTGCTGCCCGATTTGGAATATAGTGAGGCATACAACATATTGAATATAATGAATGGACCTTGGATTGAGCAACCTGCTAAAGGTGAAATGCTATTTGCATGCTATAATTGAATAACTATCTATAAAAACATATTCTTGTAAGCTAACTTAGCAAGTTGCATTTTGGTTTTGACCATTGTGGAGTAGTGGTGAATGTTGGAGAGCCGTTGCAGGGCTGGTTGGAGCAAGTTAATTCCTAGGAGGAGAATTGCCATTAAAATGTCGTGATGCCATACTTCTGTTAGAAACAGGGACACTGCCATGGTGAGATGCCGAGAAGGCTGTCATCAAAGCTTTTGCAGCTCGTAGTTAATAATACATTCTTTAAACTAAGTTGCACTTCTGCAGAAGCAGCAATGGTTGTTAATTGTGTAAACAGGGAATTCTAGTTTAACTAAGTTCATTTATAAATGAAATGAATTCTTAACCAAGCTTAGTAGCTCTCAGATATACCAAATTCTGTGTTGTTTTATCTTATTTGTAAATGAAATGCCTTTGTTCTCTGCTTAGTATTATGAGTAAAAGCCTTTGTTCTCTACTTATTATTACGAGTAAAAATCTCAAGCTCCTTCAAATTGTTATAATATAGCATTCATAGACTCTGGAATAGAAATCTAAGCATTAATACACATCCACATTAATTTGTAGTATTACCCTTCGCACTTACCTTCTTTTCAACCTTTAAAACTGCATTTATAGTATTTTTGTCATACCGTATGCTATGTCAAAGAAGCTGGTGCATATGAGAAGTTTCTAAGTTAGTAATAGATGTCGATGTAAAACCAGTCAATATATGTAAAATTGCAACCATGAAACCTTATATTAAGTTGAAGATCTATCAAAACAACTAATTAAATTGTACGAACTAAAATCAACAATAATGGTCATATGTTATTCTTTGTAAGCAACTAAAAATTGATGGTAGCATTGATCGCATACAACATGTTGGTCACTGTCAAGGATAAGGATTTTCATGTCTGACTCAACCCAAAATTAAAGTTGCTCCTCTGCATCCTAATTTCGCCTAACTATTTTCTGGATCAGGTAATTGTGATGCTAAACAGAAAGACAAGACAACAAAGTGCTCATACCATGAAATTAAAAAATTAAGAGGAACATCAAAAATTTAAAATTAGAAAAATTAATGAGACAAGAGCTATGTTGCATAGGGCTTCAAGATCTTCCACAAATGAAATCCTAAGATTGTAAATTAGTTTCAAAGAGGGGAGGATCTATCAGCATTTAAACCCTTGATCAACTACAAAAAGCCAATCCTAGTCTTTAGCCTACTATTATAAAAGTGCATCACAAAGTATCACAAGGCAAGAATTGAAATAAGAAAAGAAATCCAGTAAAATAGTTTCAAAGAAGGTATCAGGATGCACAACAGGCCCCTAGCCAAAACTATTTTTGTTTCATGTAGGGAAAAAGTTGATCAAATCCTTTGCCAAATATCTTTGTATCTTGAGATGATGGAGATAGAACCAAAGATTGTCGGAGAAGAAACGGTGGAATGAGAAGCACATTTTTTATTTAAGTAAAAAAGTTGTATTTATGAAAACAAGAATTTAAAAAGTGAGATTTATGAAAAATAAGGGGAGGGGTTATATTTTTTGAAAAAAGGAAAAAAAATTGTCAAATGGGGTAATTTACTCAACAATTTAATATATTCTCTATAACTTTAATATGCGAATATGAAAATCTTCTTGATTTTGTTGTGTTTTCTGTGCTGATTTCATGTAGTAATTAAATAGCCAATGGAAACTTCTCTTTCCATCTTCAAGATTTCCTCCTCCGATCATCACCAATATTTCTTAATCCTGCCTCTTGTATTAATGGTTACCCACATTAAAAGATTCTTTAGATTTGAAAATGTCTGGCTTCGAAATTCCGAATGTGCTGAAATAATTGAATAGGCTTGGCTTTGTAATCCTCTTTCTTATGTTGATAAGAAAATCCTAAACTGTGGAGCAGATATTGGTGAATGGGGAAAATCCTTAACAGGTAATTTTAAAGAAAGATTAGATCATTTTAAGAAGCAGATAGATGCGTGACAATAGATTGGAAATATCCCTTCTTCGATAGATATGCTTATCAGAAAGCAAGAGATGGCTTTTCTGAGGTCTTAAGTTGCAAAGAGATTTATTAGTGGCAGAGATCAAAGGCACTTTGGTTAAAAGAAGGGGATGCTAATACATAAACTCCTTTTCTAAACTTCTTAATTCTAAGGGATCAAAGCAATGGATTAAATAGACAACTTTTCTTTTAGAGAAACTATAGTTTGTTTGATAAAGCAATGTTAAGTACTCAAAATTTTAGCTCCCATAATAGCTTCTTTTTCTTTGTGTGAAAAGAGATTACATAATTTTTTTATATAAGATGAAATGATTTCAACAAAAGAAATTAATTTCTTTTTTTTCTTAATTTAAAAAGATATTTTTGTCATCTACTTCTCTTTCTACCGTGTATTATACATACAAAGGCCATATGATGTTTTAGGTGTAATCGTTAATGATTTAGATTTAAGGTATTAAGGTTAGTAACCGAAAATTGGTATATTTTAAAAGACAGTTAATAAAGAGATAACATTGCTCTAATTTTGAAATTTCAGGATAATATTATACCAAAATAAAAGTAAAAGAGCTATATTGCATCTATTGTTACCCACAAAATTATACATGTCCAAAATCTACATGATCCCACCAATTGGCCTTTGGTAGTGCAGCTTGTCCTTGTGAAGAACTCCTATTCTATTCTTATGTCCTACATAGATTAAAAACCCATGCTAAGCTAAAAAGCTTAGTATGGAACACTTAACTTTTGGACGACCACTCACAATAGTCATCCCTATGCATAACAAATGTAATATAGAGGGTAATAAACATAAATTTATTAAGATGTGCTCAATGATCAAGTCAACATGGTTATGTTGTGCCATTTATTCAAGTATATATATATATATATATATATATATATATATAAGTTACTATTCATGTGTTAATTCTTTATATTCTTGTATTTATGGAGATTACATATATGTATTTATCTAAACATAACATATACATGAATTTATCACGTGTATGCTCTGTGCATTTTCGTATCTAATTGCATTTCCATATATTTCAATGTTAGGTTTATGTAAGCACATTCATTTACATGTAATCACCTAATCTTGATAGTGTTAGATATGCATTTTCGAATATTCATGCATATATATATGCTTATAATTAAGCTCGTATATATAATCCCTTTACATGCTCATGTAGACATGAAATAGGCTTATAAGCTTAGTAATTGTGTGAAATATACTATATACATGTAAATTCTTATGTTCATGTTTAGCAAATTCTCATATTTCAATGCAAAATCATATATTTCTAGTACATTTAGTCATATTATAACCTTATACATATGCTTGTAAAGTTTCATAACCATCCGAGAACATTTGGATGAGGTTCGATAAATTTTCAGTGAGTAAAAACTCACTATTTAGCTGGAACAGGGTAGTACATGACTAGGGCATCATGGTTACTAGCTTTTTGGTAGTAACCGTGAGCCATCCCAGTTTTCAGTCCAGAACCAAAACCCATCCTAGCTTACGGTTACTAAGAAATTGATAGTAACCGTGACCCATTCCCGTAGCCTTACTTCATGGTTACCATCCAAGAGCTAGTAACCGTGAGGTAGGTAGCATTTAGTCCAGAATCGAAAAGCAACCTATGTCACGGTTACTAGGAATTAGGTAGTAACCGTGACCCCTAATGAATGACTTGGCTCACGGTTACCATGATTTTGGTAGTAACCGTGACCTTTCCTTATATTTTAATACTTGAAATTTTATGATCCCATATGGTGCCAAAACCTTCCTAAGCCCTTCCTAAGCTGGTAAATCACTTTGAACCTAAAAGTATAGGGTAATATACCCCTTTAACCATATGAATTAAAATGGAATATAGAGGAAAAGCATTGTAATATTTAATATATGTATATGATTGCTTGTATATGGATACATAAATGTTTATAGTGGCTATTACTTGGTAACTGTTAGTTACAAAGCTATATGATGATAAACTTGAGTTAGTTTATCTTGTATCGAAATGCATTAATGAGAATTAATGATATATGTGATATGATTTGTTTTGCCTGCACATAAAAACTTGGTGGTGGATAGATAGGCTTGCCTATAGGGTTACAGTCGCAGCTACTATAGTCTGACTCTTATGATTCCACAATATATCTCTAAATGAGACCACAGTTCTGACCCGATTGGATCCATGGATTTAATACCTTCGGGTATTTACAAATTTGATACCTTATGGTATCCACAGCACCCGTTATCCACACCCATAGGAATTTAAGTAGGCAGTTTATAAAATAAATGACATGTATACATAGTTTGTAATCTTTTATTATTATGATTAAATGACAGTTATTTTTATTTTTTTCCAATAATGTACTTAGTATTATTTTTTCTAATGAAGTAATACATTTTATTAAGTATTATTGTTGTATACTTAGTGATAACCACTGTGAGTTGTTATAAACATGTTATTTTTGTTCTCCACTAAGCTTTATAGCTTAGCACGGGTGTTTATCCGTGTAGGTTCGCAGGTTAGACCTTTTCTTTGGGGACAAAGCCAACAATCTCAGAAGCCAACATCAGACTAGGAATAATCACTTTGATGTATGAGATGCATATTGTTATCTTTTTGTGATGTACCTTATATTGTAGTCATGTGATTCTCAAAGTTTTGTAATTAATAACCCACTAGTATTTTCAATGTAACAACTTAATCTTATATGATTTGTAAAGTATATATTTATGTATGTATATATATATATATGCATCTTTAACAGGTAATTCATATGTTAAAATATAGGATAGTTGAATAGATTAATAGTACCCCATATATTATGGGTTAATGAAATGTAATTAGTAGCAGTAATCAGGATATTCTAGTATAGTCATTACACACTTGTTCTGCAATCACATAATTTTTGCATGGCTTGTGATGTGTTGTTTTGCAATCACAGTCTGTATGCACAAAGGTAGGAATGTTTGCTCTTAGAGAGAGGTGAACGTGATGCAAGAAGATTTTGAAATGGCCGTAGCAAAGATCACGAAGGAGACAAAAGAATATGTCATTGAGGGAGCTTTGAAAGTAAACTAAAGATTTAATTTTCTATGATGTTTTCTTTTAACTTAGGCTTGAGCGTGGCTTTGTTTAAGGCACACAATAGCTTAGGCTTCTTTTTAAACAGTGGGTTTGACACTAGGATTTTCTTTGTAATCATGCTTTCCTTGTAATTTCAAGTGTTACTTCGTTTATTATAACTTGATATTATATTTTATTATTATAAACTATATTATAATTTGCATTTATATATTTATGTATGGTGTTTGTAAATAATGAATTAATTTAAAATTCAATGATAAATAATAAATTCTAAATTGTTTAAAAAATAAAAATTTCCAGATAGCGACGAAATTCTCAGTCGCTAAACATATGCTAGTTCAGTAATTAGAAACAAAAATTAGCAACGGACAGAGCCACTGTATTTTCGTCGTTATGTTGTAGTGACAGATATAAATTAAACCAAATCTGTTGTAAAAAGAGTCAATTTCTTAGAGACTAAAAATAGCAACGAAATATTTAGTCGCTAATATTTCCTTGATGAAATGACTACTGATTTTAAGGATTAATTAGCGACGAAATTCTTATAGTAGCGACGGAAATATCCGTGGCTATTTTTTAGCGACTGTATTCTATTTTCATCACTAAATTTGACAACGACAGCAGAATAGCGACTGACGGTCATTCGGCGCTAAAATTAATCAGTGATGAATTTCTTAAAATAGCGACGGACTTACCGTCGTTAATTTTCTTTTTTTTTCTTCTCATATATATATATATATATATATATATATATATATATATATATATATATATATATTATTCATTTACTTTTAAATGGCCCCAAAAATTAAAATTTCCCCCGATCATGCAGTCAAAACAAATTTTCTTTGGTAAATTAATATTTTTTAATAACCATAATTAATATTGATTCAACTTAACTGCCTTAACTAAATTCATATATATATGACTTTATTATTTAGTTAGAGTTTACTATTAACTATTCTTGAATAAAAAAATTGATATTTGGTAAATTCTTAATCTACTGCATTACTATTCACAACTTTAAGATTGTCGGGCCGTTACAATAGTACTTACTAATTCTTGCAAATTAAAACTTCAATTCTTTTGAGTCAGGTTGTAGTAAACGACCATCTTCCAATTATCAAAACTTGTTGCAGAGATTTGATCATGCTAATATTATAAATAAATTGAAAGATAAAATAAATAATAGAATAAGAAAATATAAAATAGCGAGAAACTGTTATTCTCTTTTTATTATTTTATATTTATAAATAATTACAATGGCCATATAGGTATAAAGATTTGGTTTATATAGGAAAACTTTTTCTATATAGAAAGTAAATACATTTATAAAAAATATAGGTTATATTGGAAATAACCAAAATTATGAATAAAAGTAGTTATTCACGATAAAAATATTACACAACAAATAGAAGTTAAAAGAGTAAATATTAGGGCTGTGCAAAACTCGAATTGACCCGAATTTTGCATTTGGGTTGGATTATTAGAATTATTCGGGTCAATAATAGAATTTATCATTTTTAGGTTCGGGTTAAAATCTTGCTCAATCTGACTCGACCAAACCAAAAATATATATAAATCTATTATGTGTTCTATTTAGGGGTGAGCAACGATCGGTTCGGTTCAATAACCGAACCGAAATAACCGAAAACCGAAATTCTCTTATTTTTATCAACTGAACTGAACCGAAATTTTAGAATAACCGAATTTAAACCGAATCGAAATTTTCGGTCGATTTGGTTCGGTTAACCGAAAAACCAAAATTTAAAATTATTTTTTAAAAAATAAAAAATATTGGGTTTAAAAATTATAAATTATAATATACTAAAGTAAAAATATGTAAATTGTACAAATAAAAGTTCAAATTAAAGAAATAATCTCAAAATATATAATAAATAATACAAAAAAACCATTAAATTTTTTTTATTTAATCGATTTTCAATTTAATCGTCAAAATTTTAAATTATCACCTAAAAAATATATATTAATAATTGATAAATGTACTCATATAATTTACAACTAAAAATAAAATAATTTATATGTATAAAATAATTATTTAATAAAAAAATAAAAAAATATATAATTATATAAATTTCGGTTCGGTTCGGTTTTTATGCGGTTTTCTCCTTTAAAAACTGAACCGAACCGAAATAACCGAACAGTCTTAAAAATATAAACCGAAACCGAACCGAAAAACCAAAAAACCGAACCAAATTAAAAAAATCTGTCGGTTTGGTTCGATTTTTCGGTTTTACCCATAGTTTGCTCACCCCTAGTTCTATTTACATAGATGAAAGCTGAAAAGCTCATGTTGGTGGCTAGAATGTTTTTACAAACCCATTGTATTGAGTTCAATTTCCGCTCTAAGCAATTTTCTTTTTACCTTTTTTCAATCTTTAAATATCTCCGATTTTACACTAATTTTTATTTTTTCCACAATTAACTCGTAAGTTTCCCAAATGTATTTTTTTTCTCTCTTTAGTAAATTAATTTTGTTACCATTTTATATGAAATGGGTCTCTTATTTTTTTTTTTTAATTTAATTTTGTTGCCTACTTAGATTGAAATTTATGTTGTTGCCTTTGATTATTACTTTTTGAAACGATTCTGTTTTGGATATTTATAACTAATTTTCTTTTCTTCTCATGTTCTAGGATTAAAATACAGAAAAATATAAATTAAAAAAAAATTGGATTAAACAAGTTTATTCTAGTCGGGGCCAGAAAATTTAGGAATAAAAGGATTGGGGTTCAGTTCATATATGGGTCGGTTTGATATAACATTGGAGACATTTTTGGTTTTCGGGTTCTAGGCAAGTACAACCCTAACATTTTAGTCTATTTATATCCCAAGAAATTCAGGGACTACAGATGCAATTTCTCAGTCACTTCAATTTTTATGAATTTTTTCTTTCATTCCTTGCTTATCAGCGATGTTATTAAAACCGGTCAAGAAGCTGGTCCGATCTGATACATACAAAAACCAAATGGGTCAAAAATCAGATAGAACCAGATGGAACCGAAAAACTGGCGAACTGCTGAACCGTAAGGAATCCGGTTTTTGTTCCCAATCACCAAACCGCCGCCGTTTTGGTTAAAATTGTTTTTTGAAAAAAATTATAAACCCAAAATTGGGATCAGGGCCGGCAGATTTCACAATTAAAAAACCCAAACTTCACTGGACTGAGAGATAGCCGCCGGACGCCGGCACCTGAGGACTTGATCGTTGACGGCGACCGCCTCTCCCAGTCGCACCGCCATCGCTTCTCCTTGCCGGCGTCTACCGCTGCTTGCCCATTCCCGTTAGTCTTTATTAATGCTTTTTCATATTATTTTGGACTTCTCTTTTACATAATACTAAATCAGCCATTTACGAACAAAAGAAAAGCATAGTGAGGTTTAAGAGAGAGAGAGAAGTTGTTTTTCAAGGATTTTTGCTGAAGAAAACGACGCTTTTAGATACTCGTAGCATTTTTGTTGAGGCGAAACTTGGGGTTTTGAGACTGAGCAGGTGCTTATGTGTTTTTCTTACCAGCTCTAATTGGAGCTCCAACTCAATATGTAAATCAGCAATGGCAAACTAAAATTTATTAGCCAGAGTCGTTACAAAGTAATATTTGCACAAATATCACTTCTGTGATTTTTATTTTTATATTTTTTATATAATCGCATTTATAAAATTATACTAAATGATAGTATTTTTAAAACTGGTCGGACTATGAACCCCATCCTTTCCGGTTCTTTATCCAGTCCGGTTTTAATAACATTGCTTATCAGTGATTGATAGGTAAATCAAATTCTTACTCCCTTGGGTTGCTGGCCATGGCACGATGAGCAGTGAGAAGATCGTCGTTCCTCTAGTTGTTGGCCTCTTTCTCGATTGCTGTGGACTCTTAACGGTCCTTAGCTACCACCAAGGTCTAAATTTATTCCTCTAGTAACGAATTGCAGTCTGATTCTGAGCTTTTTCTTTATTTTCTTTTTTGCTGTTGGCTTCAAGGGTCTATAATAGAACCTAGGCTTATTTGCTTGCCAAATAGAGGTAAATTTAGTATTTTGGTTGAAGGGTTGTGCGCAAATGGAAAAACCAAGAGGGCCTTTGACCTGATTGATCAAATGACATTAGTGGAATTTTGCTGAAAATTTTGTTTATAATGATGCTTTTGTGGTCACATTCTATGCTTCTTATTACGATATTTTGAAGGAGGGAAAGGTTGAGAATGCTTCTGGCTACTGCAACTCTACAAGCTATGTTGGAACTATTGACAAAAATTGAATTATTAACTTGTCTTAGATATAAAAGATGTTGATATTAACTTATACTTTTGTCAAGAGTATAAGTTAATAGTTGAATGGAATAGTGACTTCATTGAATTGATAAAAGTGGATCATGATTAACTCGATAAAATTGTAAAATTTCAGGATTTTGTTTTAACCTTAAGCCTGGAAAGAAATGAAAAAAAAATGCAGATCAAAATAGTTGACAAAGGTTCCAATATTTGATGCTTATTTTTATTTCAAGAAAAGTAGAAGTCTTTGTGCTTCCCTAATGCATTTTCTCTCAACCATATTGACGGTGAAGAAATGTGCATGGGCATTGGGACATTTTCCCTGCCATTAGCCTTATGAGAGGAGTAAAGTTGGAGATGAGAATTGAAGGACTTTGTTTGCTTATGGTTAGCTTTTGTAATGATGTAAGTTGCTTCTGGTTGCTGCTACAATCATCATTGTCATTAGAATAGCTCTGTTTGTTACTGCTTGGGTGTGTTAAATGCAAAAGTTTAAAAAAAACAGTTTCCATGATATTGAAGCAATTCAGATTGCCGATTATCGTAGTTAGGCAATTATCATTAACAATTTCATAGTATCGTGTTGTATTGGCATTGGGACTTGCATCCAGGTAGTACAAACAATTATATGTTGTTGGACTTGTTCCATATCCATGGAAATAATGATTTAGTTGAGTCAATTATAAGCTTATTTTTTTAAAAGTTGCAAAGGTGTTCCTTTACAAGAACTTGATTTGGCTGCTTGCTTTTGTGTTTATTTTTGTGTGTGTATTACTTTTCCTTACAGGTTTAACAGCTTAGTGATATGCTCTCACTTATGATACATGCTTGTCTAAAAACAACTGAAAAGGGATTATAATGTCAAAACTGATGCTGTATGGAAGCTCTTTTGCACCCTCATTTAATAGGGCATCTCCTCTTTTCTCATACTTCACTAAAATCCCGTCGATGTTGATTTTTAAGAATAATTGGCAAACTTTCTGTAATCAATTTGCCCATAACCAGACTTATTTATTACCCAAACCTGTCATTCAAGCCTGCCATTTCCCTAGAGACAGAAAATCCAATCTTTGTACCATTGCTCTGCCTGCAACACCACAAATTCACGATTCTGCTGCACTGGCTACAAACAATGTTTCTCACAGAGCAAAGAAGAAAGCACTCAGAGAATCACCAGAGAGAGTACTTCAAGTAAAGTTAGATCAGTGCTCAAAGCAGGGAGATGTTGTAGAAGCCCTTCGCTTATATGATGAGGCACTAAGTAATGGTATCCAGCTGAACCAGCACCACTATAATGCATTGCTCTATGTTTGTTCTTCTGGCTCACCCGTTGAAGTGAATGGAGACAGGGCTTCTGCAAGGACCTCTCATTTATATTTCAAAAGAGGTTTTGAGATTTTTCAGCAAATGATTATTGATAAAGTTGCACCAAATGAAGCTACTTTTACAAATGCTGCAAGGTTGGCCCTTGGAATGGAAGACCCAGACATGGCTTTTGATTTGGTTAAGCAAATGAAAGGTTTCAATATCCCACCCAAACTACGCACTTATGCACCTGCGTTGTTTGGATTCTGCAAGAAGGGCAGGGCTGATAGAGCTTATGAAGTTGATTCACATATGGCTGAATCAGGGGTGATGCCTGAAGATCCTGAACTTTCTGCTCTCTTAAAAGTTAGTGTTGAGGTAAAGAGACCAGACAAGGTATATGAAACACTTCATCGGTTGCGAGCTATTGTCAGGCAAGTTACAGATTCAACTCTTGGGGTTATTGAGGATTGGTTCAAGTCTGAGGATGCTTCAAAAGTGGGGAAGGAGAGCTGGGACACAAGTAAGGTTAAGGAAGGGGTTGAGAGAGGAGGTGGGGGATGGCATGGGCAAGGGTGGCTGGGGAACGGTCCATGGAGAGTGGTCAGGACGGAAATTGATGGGAAGGGTGTATGCCGGTCCTGTGGTGAAAAGCTTGTTTGTATTGATATAGATCCAAGAGAGACGGAAAACTTTGCTGCCTCATTAAGCAACTTGGCTTGCAAGAAAGAGGTTAAGGCTGACTTTGTTTATTTCCAGGTAAAGCAAGAGTTATCCTTCTTTCTGTTATATGGTATTCTTGAATGGACGTAAATCAGTTAGTTCTTGCCTTGTTGGTGGTTTTCTCATTCTTCAACTCTGACAAAGAAGTATCACACAGTAGTGCTTTTGCTTCTTGCATAGAACGGAAGGATTTTTAAATTGTCTAATATTGTTGCTTTCATGTTTTCCTTTTTCTTTATATCCTTCTAATTTGGCTTATTGGATCAAGACAAACTGATGCATAAAAGTCAGGGAGCTCGATGTACCAGTATTTGTGGTCATAGCTTAGTGGTTGAGTACCTGGTTTGTGGTGTCAAAGTTTAGGTATAAAGCTGTCAGTCTCCTTTCCCTTTGTGATTTGCAATTTTACTGAGGCAGAAGGGCAGCTTAGTTTCTCATATTCCGCTTATTATTCCTTGTTACTAAATGGATTTATTTTCCTTTCTTAAAAATATGATATAGCCCATATCATGTAGGGTTGAACAGATTCCATTTCATCAGGTGGTGGGTCCTGTTACAGATATCCAGCTATTAAATCATGAAAGCCACTTTTCATATCTTGTGCTATTTTGGTATTTACTGCTAACCGCACTAGTAAAAAAAGTGAATACTTTTTACTTCTTTATGATTCAGGCAAGTGTTAACATAAAATGATTGCAAGTAATATTCTGACTGACTAAGGAGGTGAAACTCATTCAGGAGTGGCTGCAACGGCATGGTCCATTTGATGCAGTGATAGATGGTGCAAATGTCGGCCTTGTCTATCGAAAGGGCTTCAACTTTTACCAGGTAAGAGAGATGAATGTTGATTATTTGACATGTAATATTTCAGTTACTTAAAAGTGAGATGCATAGGAAGGATTTGTAATTGTTTCTTCTGCTAGTAGCTCAATTCTGTGGTTGGCAAGTTGCGACAAATTAGCCGAACAAAGAAATTGCCGCTTATTGTTTTGAATCAAAGTCGTATAAGGCATTTAACTCGAGGTGCACCATGTAGTGCCAGAAACAAGAAGTACTTGGACTTCTGGAAAAAGTCTGGTGCACTTTATGCAACCCCTGTTGGTTCAAACGACGATTGGTAAGTTTGCACTTTTTGATTTTTTTTTCCGTGTGTGTGTGATACAGATATTTTATCAGACTTATATTGAATCAGGTCTCTTTTGGTCAAGAAAGCTTTGATCCTTCAGTTTTCTTTGCACCTGGGAAGCCTAAATTCTTATAGTTGAACATAATTTTAGGAGTTATGTTGTTGGCTCAAGGGCTACAGACCTTGATCTTCAAAAGTGTTCCCAATATCCCCTAGATAAACTTAAGTCCACAAATGTACTGAAGTTGGAGAATCATTTTCAGTCTATTAATGCTTAAATTTTGCCAATACTGATACCTATACTTGCATTAAAGATTTCTTGCTGATAACAGAACTTCCAGAAAATTGTTCCTCTGGTCATACAATGTGCATTGGACCTTTGGTGTGTAAATCCTAAAGAGCTCAGAAGTTGCACCATGATAATTGAATGACTCTAAATTTGTACCAAGTGTAGCAATTGTATTCTATGAATAAGATGTCTCATCTCGCCTTTATAGTTCTTTTGTGAATTTGTTGCTTTTTTTTTTTTGAAAAAAATTGTTTCATTGTTTATTTATAGGTACTGGTTATATGCTGCTGTTAGTAATAATAGTTTGGTGATGACAAATGATGAGATGAGGGACCACATATTCCAGTTGCTAGGAACTTCCTTTTTTCCAAGATGGAAGGAAAAACATCAGGTATTTTTTCTTCTTTTACATGAATTCAGTAGTTACTTGTGTTTTAATGAAAAATGTTTATGTTGTCTCGGACTGGAGAAAACTCCCTTTACAGGTTTGTATAGGAAAATTTACTTATGAATCCTATTCTGGATGCTGCTTCTAGAATATTGCACTTGCATCAGCTTCTTTTCCTTTTTCGTTCATCAATATTAATCTGATTTGAGAATTACTCCAGATCCATTCTTTTATGCAGTGTCACATTTTTGCCCTTTCTAATATAGTTTGTAAGGCCTATTTATATGTCTCATTTGGTTTCTGGTAGAAATCAAATTTTTATTTTCAGATATAAGCATCTGAAGTATTATATTCATCACATTTTTACTCTCCAAGCTTGGCTAAAATGGTCCTGGATGTTTCGGGAGCAATTTTAACATTGTTAGATCTATAGTAATCTAATTAATAGTAACCTTAGAATATTAATCTTTATCATTATTGATTGAACAACAAACATGAATAAACTAGTGAGTGAGTAAAACGTATAGAGCTGCAATTGATACACATCCATTAAGATGCAAATATAGTTACAAACAGTCATAATGAAAAAATAACTATATTTATCCAGTGAATTGGCATGAACGGTATCAACTCATTTTATAAACATGACTTGAACAAATCTTTGAACTCCATTGTAAGCTCTAGTGCTGCAAATTGTATTTAAACCAACTTGATTTGACTATGCTGTATGAAAAAAGCAATTCATTGTTTGGCAAACATTTTGCAGGTTAGGTTGTCTGTGTCAAGCAGTGGGATTGCTCTACAGATGCCTCCACCTTATTCAATTGTGATCCAGGTGAGATGGTCAACCAACTATTTATATGTGAACTGCAAAGATGATCTAGAACTTTTCAGAAGCCTGAAGTGCAATTAACTCCAAATAATCACAGGATGGAACCTAATCTGTCTTATTAGTGATGGTTGTTTGTTGATGCAATGCAGGAGTCTGAAAATGGGAATTGGCATGTCCCAACCACCACTGAAGATGATCTTGAAACACCAAGGCAGTGGTTGTGCGCCACCAGAGCAAGTAATAACCAGCATTGACTCTGAAACTGGCAGTTTTTGACTCTTAGCAGCTGGAGCCAGCGGTATGTATACTCTTTGATGAGATAGATTGAGAGATTTTGTAACTTGTGCATTGTCTTTTATTTATTGAAAATTTTGCACCAAATTTGAATTCATTGGCAAGAACTGTAACTTTACCAATTCATTCATAAGTGAAAACTCCATGATTCATAAATAAAAACTCCATGCTGCATTTCCTTTCATTTCTTATATGAAATACATGCACTCTCTATTTAGAATAAAAAGAAAATAAAAATACACGTTGTAACCAAGACATATTCTGATACAATCAATTTCCAATAGAATTTTTGTGATGGTTCCAAAATAAAAGGCAGATAAACAAGTAATTTTATGATCACTCTCTTTATAAGAATTTGACAAAGGTTAAAATTCATTTCCTCACAACCTAGCTAAAAATAAGTCGAATCAAGCAAAGAAACTAGTTTAAGTCAGCAAACCCTTAGTTATGTGTGCTCCTAAAGAAAGAATAATAATACACACAATAAGAAATTCCATGAATTCCTAAAGTTAGTTCTCTTCTCTTCTTGCAATGGTCACAACTAAACACAATGAAGAGAACTGAAATAGCCAACCAGATACCCATAAATTGATCCCTACCCAGAAACATACTGCCAATAAATATTGCTTTTCTAGTAACAAATTTCATCCATTTACTCTCCCTTCAGTAGCAAATAATCTTCAAATCTTTGATCCAAATTAAGCTTCTATTATGTGTTTTTTTTTCTGTAACCTTTTGAAACTCTTGATCTTCTCCACCATTGTGAATCAAACAAATACAGTATCACGCCTTTTCTTAATTGGATTAGGTTCTGGATTTCCTTTCTTCATCATTGCAACAAATTCATCGTAGTTGATTCTTCCATCCTGTAGCAAGAATTACAATTGTTTAGACTAGAGCTAATTATATATAATAATACCTAGATCTTGTTTTTCAAAGAATCAAAGCATAAAGAAGGGCTAGTACATAATTTTTGCCCAAACTATCATCTTTTAAAAGATTACATCTCTAAGTTAGTTAAATGTCATATTAACCCTCTAAACTTGTTTTCACATGCCTTTTCGTAAAATATCACATGTTATGATATGTTTGACAAGTTCAAGAGGGGCAATGTGACACTTAATTAGCTTAGCGTATAATATATTGAATGGTGATAAGGATAATTTACATATTGTTCTAAAAAAAAAAGGTAAAAATAAGTTGATTTTGTTTTGGAGATTACATTATCAGTGTCAACTTCAGAAATGATTTCCTTTATGTCCCTTCCATCATGCATTCCATATTCACGCAGTGCTTGCTCTAGCTCTTCAGTAGTTATGTACCTAAATAACCATATATACATTGCACAAAATGAGTAACTATATATAGGGAAATTGATTTAATTTATTAAATAATTCAAACAGTATTATTATTTTTACCCGCTGTTATCTTTATCAAAATGCTGGAAGGCTGTGTAAAGATGTTCTTCTCTATCGGTTCGGTTCAAATGCATTGTTGCTGTGATAAATTCATCATAATCTATAGTTCCATTGCCATCTGCATCAGCCTGTTTTCAAGTAGGGATAAGAAAACAATTTTTCTTTTATTTCCTGGATTCAAAATAATTTAAATATAATTTTTATAATTAAAAAATTTAGCCAATAGCCACAGTTAGGGTTGAGCATTTGGTCTGTTTGGTCAGAAAACCGAATAAAGCAAATTTGGCTATGAGAAAATTGGAACTTAACCTATAATTCTTTTATTGGTTCGGTCATGTTATTTCGGTTTGGTCACTATATTTTCAAAAATATAGATATAAATAAATATATATTTAGGTACCGCTTCCATCAATTGTTTGACTTCATATTCGGATAATCTTGTTCCTTGCTTAGCGAGTCCCTGCTTCAGTTCCTCAAGAGTTATAGTACCACTATTATCAGAGTCAATGCCCTTGAACATTTCCTTCAATCCCATAATTTCTTCCTCTGATAAACATCCAGCAATGACCTGCATATTTTATTATGATATATATAATTTTATGTCAAGCAGGTTCCATCAAAATTTTTTTTTTCCCTTATGTCAAGTGAGTAATAAAATAATTAGGTACCCTTAGAGCCACTTTCTTGAATTTGTTCATTGCTTTGAATTGCTTGAGCCTGCTTAATACTTGATTGTCAAGAGGAGTATCAGGTGCTTCTCCATCCTCCTTGATCCATGGATGACCTAGCCAAATTTAAATACAATCTGTTATAAGCTTTGTTCTCTCTCTCTCTCTTTTTCTTTTTGAAACAAATGAAGCTACCGCTATACGATTATTATCCATACTTATGTAAATCAGATTCATTTCAAGCCAATCTAATGATACTTTGGTGTATATATACATTCATTGATTGGTCCATAAAAAATTCTTTGAAACAAGTAGAAAAGTATACATACTTAGAACTTGGATTGCTGTCATCCTTTGTTTAGGGTCTGAATTCAGCATTTTCCTAACAAGATCCTTAGCTTGAGGTGAAATTGAAGGCCATGGATCACTGGTGAAATCAACATGGCCACGTAGAATTGCATTGAATATTCCATGTTCAGATTCTGTCAATTCCATTTTCTTAATTTTTAGAGATGTAAAAAAAAGAAATTGAAAAATAATAATAAAATAAAAGAATTAATGAATGAATTACCAGCCCAAAAAGGGGGAACACCACAAAGAAGTATGTATAACATGACACCAATACTCCAAATATCAGCTTCTGGTCCATATCTCCTTTTCAACACTTCAGGTGCTATGTAGTATGCACTTCCAACAATGTCCTTGAATACTTCTCCTGTTATTTTCAAACCACCCATTTATTGCTATTGCTAATAATTTGCAAAAGGAACTCAAAAAATTAATTTTGAATAAAAAAATACAGTTTTTAATGGCTCGCTCTCAAAAATATTAAAAAAAAATTATTTTGATAAAATGGAATATATTAGGGATGATCACAGGGCGGGGAATCCCCGTCCCCGGTTGGGACCCGCCCCGAATGGGGTGGGAAATTCCCGAAAAATTTTTCCGTGGGGACGGGGATGGGGGAAAAGTATTCCCCGACTTATAATTCGGGGCGGGGACGGGGATTGTGGTCCCCGCCCCGAAATTTTTCCGCCACCGAAATTTAATTACTAAATTTAATTTTATTTATATAATTTAATTTTAAATTATATTTAATTTTAGTTTTATCAATTGTTAAAATTTATATTAGTTTGATTTGTAATTAAATTTATATTTTTAATTATTAAATATTATATTTTCAATTATAATTAATTATTAAATATAATATTTTTATTATAATTAAATTTTTTTAAAAAATAAAAATATTTTTTATGCGGGGACGGGGATCCCCGCGGGGATGGGGATCCCCACGGGGACGGGGACGGGAGGAATTTTTTCCCCGAAATATTTTCGATCCCCGCCCCGCCCTTGCGCTGGGCAGTAGGTGGGGAGGCACTCCCCGCCCCCGCCCCGCCCCGCGATCATCCCTAGAATATATGATAGATCAATTAATAATAAATTATCATTATCATGTATATAAAAATAATTTTTATAAAAAATCTGCTTAGTTTATACGAACCTAATTCATAAAAAAAAAAAAAAAAGAAAAATTCATGGTGGGATCCAGAGTGATGGGTTATATCTGTTTTTAATTTCAAGATAGTCTACTCCATGTAAAGCTATAACTATTAGTAGCGTATTTAAATTTCTCCTTGTTTATAATTTGACCTCCTTAATATTTTATCATGCACTCTCAAACCTTATTATTGAATGCGTCCATTTTTTTTATTCTTAAATGAGAAGATTCACGGGGTCTGTTGGATGTACCGTACACAAGTTAATCCAGACCGTTTGATTAAAAACTGTGTATAGGAATACCAGAACATACCTAATCATTCCCTTTAAATTAGACATGTATTTATTTCTTCAAATTGAATCTATTTGTTCTTAAATTATGCATTTATTGCTTATCCAACTTATAAAATTTTTATTTTTTCAAATTAAGTCTCTAATTTTTTTTATACTACGTTTGAGAGTTCGAATTTTAATTTATCAAACCATCAACCGTTTAAATCAAAAGTAAATTCATTAATTTTGCAACTTTTATATGAGGGTTAATTTAATTTAATCAACAAACCTGGCTTGTAGAAAACAGAAAGGCCAAAATCAGTAGCTTTAAGAGGGGAATGTTCATCCTTATTAAGCAAAAGGAAATTCTCAGGCTTGAGATCTCTATGAATAACCCCCATGGAATGGCAAGTATGAACAATTTGAACAATCGTCCTCAACAGGGAAGCAGCTGCTCTTTCTGTATAATGCCCTTTAGCTATAATTCTATCGAAAAGTTCACCACCAGCACACAATTCCATTACCAAATGCACAGAATGTTTATCCTCATAAGCTCCTTTCAATTCCACTATGTTTGGTTGCCCTGTTAAATGATGCATTATCTGAACTTCTCTCTTCACATCTTCAATGTCTTCTTTATTCACTAGCTTCCTCTTAGCTATTGTTTTGCACGCAAATTGCTCCCCTGTTGCTTTATGAGTGCACAAATGCGTTACCCCGAATTGCCCTCTCCCCAGTTCTTTTCCTATTGAGTATATCGATTTCACATCCTCCATAGGCCGTCCAAGCACCGCCCCTATTGCAGCAGGCTTCGACGCCTTCCCGTTCCCTGACCCTGGTGAAGCCGATGGCGGAGCTTTCTTATGCGGCGTCGTGGAAGCTTCTTGAGATCCATTATTGCCCGCATTGCTTTTGTTGTTACTAGGATTATTATTATTATTATTATCGTTGTTAGCTGCTGATTCTCCCTTTTCGGTTTCCGCTGAAGTGCCCGCCGGCTCGCCGCGAGAGCAACAACTGCCCATTGTTGTACGGGCAGAGAAGAAGGAGGAGAGGCGGTGGCCGCGGTGGCGGTAATTGGTGTTTTTTTAACAGAGAGGGGTTTTTGAAAATTTGAGAAGAGAAGAAAATAATAACATGTATAGAGGAGAGAAAATGAAAAGGAACAGAGTGGATTTTCGGTGTAAAAAAAATTAAGAGGATTGATAATGAGGAATTTTAGGACAATTATTGCCTTAATTAATCTTATTGTTGAATTATTCTTTTTAATTAAATTAAATTTGGATAATTTAAGGTTTGCTTAAAAGGCCAGGTTGAGAGAATTTTCCGGGAAAATGAAAAAACATAATAAGAGAAAAGAAAATTAACTGTGTTCGTAACAAAACAGTTTAATACAGATTGGTTTGGACTGTTTTGTATTAATAGATAATTACTGGTATTTTTATGTATATAATTACTTGGATATGTTGTTAAAAATGTTTAGCAAGACAAACTGCTTGAATCCTTAATTATTGGTGTAGGACTCTTTGTTTTAGCTGTGAAATAAATCTATTCTTGGATGCTACACTTAAGAGCTAATTAGTTCAAAATGTTAGCAAAGGCTTTATATATATATATATATATATATATATATATATATATATATATATATATATATATATATATATATATATATATATATATATAATGAATTTAAAATAACAAAATGTATAATTTTATATATTTTATGCCTAATAAAGGCACAATAATGATTATTGAAATACTCGATCCATATATAATTATATAATGTCACATTTGTGAGAAAATAAAAAATATGTGAAACAATTTCCAAAAAATGATATAGTATAATATATGTAATTTTTTTTAACTAAAGATGTCGAATTCAAATTGAGGTTACAAGTTTGAGGTTTAATCAGAAGATTCAATTGAGGTTACAAAAAATGACTCTAGTATAATATATAAATTAATAAGAGTATTAAATATGACACATCAAATTGAGGTTGAGGTGAAAATAATAAAGGTGTGTGACGTAAAACAAACTATTCAATTTCACGTTTTTCCTCTACTGAGAATTTAATACGTAAAAAAACAAAAATTTAGGGGCTTATTATTGTAAAACAAAAATAATAGAACTTAATAACAAAAATTAGAAAAATTTAGTGATTTGATGATATATTTTTTCAATGATTAATAAGTCATAAAAAAATAATTGTCGATTAGTAATAAATGATTAACTATTTCACGTATAGTTCTAAAACTCAGAAGTTTTCACCTATTTAGTCCTTAGGTTTTTTTTTTAATTTTTAACCCCTTGTGTATTATGGAGATACTTATATCCTCTTCTTTACATGATCTGATCTGATGTTGGTCTTAAATTTGAGTTTTGGAAAAATTATTTATTTAAAAAATAATAAATAAAATTTAAATTTTATTCAAAAGTGACAGATAAAAAAGAACGAAGAGAATTAATGTAATATAATTAATTCTATATTTGTTAACTAAAATATTTAACAATGTACAAAGGGATTTTTGAATACATTCACTAATGTAATCATTAATCCCTAAATTTTGTCCGTATTTCTCATTACATCGGCTTCTCTTTACTTACCTAAGCAATTGTCTCTCATGCCCTTGTTCTCACACTGTTCTTTTCGTTCCCCATTGCTCTTCTCTATCTTTCCTTTTCTTTTCTGTTTTGCTCTTTATTCTTTGTCTGTATTTTCCCATCCTCGATAAGAAGCTTGAAGACTACCTCATGAAGATTTGCTCCATTGAAATTACTGATGTTCGAAGATGATCCCTCTAACATATCCGTCAATTTTGTTGAAGGTTAGGGCTTAATTGCTCTTTTATACTTAAAAATTGTTAAGTGGGTATCATTGATTTCTTTCTTCATCTGGTAATTGTTCCTTTCTTCTACTAATTTTAATTTCTTTTCCACTATTTGCTTCTATATTTATTGCAATTGTTTACTTTGATAGAATCGTGAACTAGTGCTGGTAGCCTTTTTTAATATTTCAGTTTGAAGCTATGTTTGGTGAACTTGTTGTTTTTAATACTTAGGCTTAAATGCTGCCTTTTTTGTCATTTAATTCATCTTAGGCTTAAATGCTGCCTTTTTTGTCATTTAATTCATCTTAGGCTTAAATGCTGCCTTTTCTATCATCCAATTCACCTTATTGTTGGTAGCTAATTTTTTAAAATAATGCATGTTGGTTGTTTGATATATGCCTCGATGGCATGTTGAAAGCCATTGTTTGTTTTTGTAAGGAGAGAAATATAAACTCCAGGATGTCCAGTGTAGGTAGAATTGTAGAAACAGGGCATGTTTTATTTTTAAGGGAGATTCTATAAAGTGTTAATAGTTTGAGAAGATATTTTTAATCTTTGGAAGAATTAGCTTGACTGCACCAAAAAGAGAGACAAAGAGCCATTTTTGGTAATCTAAGTTTTCGATTACAAGTTTGTTTGGTAATTTGTGCTTTAGCTGTTGCAGTGATTTTATGATTTGCATTCATTTGTTTTACTGGATTCAGACTAGGCACTTGTCCGACTGGATTTGTAGAATTGCAAATGGATCCATGTATAAATTATTTATAAATGTACGTAGGTTACTTCAACATGCATTAGAAATTAGTAAACTTATTCTGTGAAACTGTAAAGAGACCATGTCTTAAAATATATGAATCTGTATACTCTTGGGAAAAGGATTAGATTGTGTTATGATAAATCTAAAAAGAGTTTACGATCCTTGTTGAGTGAGTACTACTATGTGAAAATTAAAATTCTCTCTTTTGCTCTTTTTTTTTACTCAATCCTGTGTTCTTTGAAATGTTTGATATGTATGTATACTTTCACATATCAAAATTCAATATCATGAATATTAAAAGTGCTTCATTGTTTAGGTTTACACACCAAGAATTATATCCTTTACCTGAGGAATTTGCTAATATAGTTAGTTCTAGGTTTGCCCCCGATACTTGACCATATCTACCTTCCATTATTCTCAATTATCCCAAGGAGGTGGCTTATGCCCTAGGTATCCTTCCTTCTAGGGCTAGAGGTTTAGTATCTCAAAGGAGGACTTTTTCTTTGGAGCCTTTGACAGATGTTCTGGATGACATTGATGGCGTGCCTACTTTTCAGTCCATTATCATCTTACTTTGCTGCTTTGCCTGATGCTTGCTAATGATTTGATGACTAGAGACTATGTACTATTCAGCATCATGGATGGTGTGCACAAGGGGCACAATCCTTTTCTTCTGATTTTTGCGGAGACTATCATTAGCTTGGATGTTGTCCATCGTGATCCTCATTCTCGTCTCACCGGTAGCCCTATGCTACTCTAGGTATGTCCTTATTTTGATGGTAGTACGCCCCTTGTGGGTTTTCACGCTAGCTTTTCGTATTGAAAAATGTGTCTTTTCAGATTTTTACATATTTCCTTGCCTTATTTTTGCTTGAGATGAATCCAACTCACTCTAATGACTTTTTTTTTTAAGATATGGCTTCATGAAAAGTTAAAGTTGTTGTCAGAACCTCCTCCTCAAGTCAGAGCTACAAGCACTTACCCCATGAGATATGTTATCCTTAAACACTTGCAGTATGAGTTTCTGTCATTCCAGGATAGAGTTGACTAGCTAGCTCGATTGACAGATGATGACATCATGTTCTGGTACACTTAGCTACTTCCATAGTTCAGGATGGAGCATTTAGTTGTGTCCCTCTGTGCGGATTATGTCGGGTTACCTTATATGTCACCACCCACTGTGCTTGCCAGTTTGGGGATTAACAAGACATCATTAGGTGTCCATGGGCTTCTAAGGTGGTATAATAATTGTACCTTTCCTGTTAGAGTACCATAAGAGGATTTGGACTCAGCTTCCTGTGAGGACTACTATTCTTGAGATCAGTACTTGTGACTTCACCACTTCTACATTGTATAAGTAATGGGTCACTAGTCTGGAAGCCGATAATAGGCCATCTTATCTTAGGCACCTGGATGGAGAGAGAGATGTGATACATATAGACTAGATTAGATACTATCATGGATACATGCATGATATTTTTAGGTACACTAATGATGTTATGAATAGATAGATGATATTTCTTTCTGATTTCAGTACACATGATCAGCATTTTATATTATCCCAACGATACATATTATTTAATCTCAAAATGAAACTTTAAAAGCATTATAACTCTTGTCATCAATCAGCCCTCTCGGGCTTTCTTGACTAATTATTTTCTCTCGGCCTTTAATTTTTGCCTAGGATGCCTTTTTTCAATTTTGACCTTGGCGAGGCATCCAATTTTAGCAAGGCTACCATTTTCTAGTTTTTGACCTGTTGGGCATTTATTCTCTTCTTTTTCTCTTTTTAGCCTTAGCCATGGAACATTTTTGATCTATTTATATTTACCGGCTCTCTGAACTCATTGCCATCACTATTTAATAAAATGGCAGCTCCCTTAGACAATAATTTCCTAACCAGAAAAGGTCCCTCCTATGTGGACCTAAACTTACCTCGAATATTTGGGATTTCAGGTCTCATCTATTTGAACACCAGATCTCCGTTTTTCAAGGGGTGCTTCTTAACCTTATTTCCAAATGAGTGAGCTAGCCTTTTCTGATAAATCTGGTTGTGATAGTATGCCTGCGTCCTATCACCATCTAGTAGGTTAAGCTATGAAAACCTCTGTCTAGCCCATTCTTCTTTTGGTAACTCAGCTCTTAAGACCACCCTCAAAGATTGATGCTCAATTTCTACTGGTAGTACTGCTTCTATCTTATAAACCAAAGAAAATGGAGTGGCCCCTGTTGAAGTCTTGGCTATGGTCTTATAACCCCATAATGTGAAGGGTAGCTTATTGGCAAAGTCTTTATAGGTTCGAACCATCTTAGCCAAAATTCTTTTAATGTTCTTATTAGCCTCTTCGACTGCTCCATTTGCTTGAGGTTGATAAGGAGAGGACTTATGGTGTTGAACCCCATACTTGATTAGCATTTGCTTGGTTTCATAAGAGAACTATAACCCATTATTTGACACTATATGATGAGGCAAACCATATCTGCATATCAAATTCCTTTCAATGAACTTAGCCATGTCCTTTGCATCTATTTTCTTGAAGAATTATGCTTTTACCCACTTGGTAAAGTTGTCAATGGGCACTATAATGAACTTGTGCCTATTCGAAGTAGGTGGAAGGTTCATACCCGTAATGTCTATACCCCATGTAGTGAATGGCCATAGTGACATAAGGTTACATAACTCAAAAATAGGCAAATGCCTCAAGTTTGCATACTCTGGCATAGTTGACATTCCCTAACATACTTAGAATAATCAGTGTACATTGTGAGCCAAAAGAATCCTTGACGCATGATCTTCTTAACTAATGCTAAACCATTCATATGGGCTCCACACACTCTCGCATGTACTTTTTCCATTACCCTTCTTGCCTCCCTTGCATCTAGATATCTTAGTTGGATCCCATCAAGCTATCTCTTGTAGACCACTTCTCTTATAGTGATGAACTGGGTTGACAACTTATGAATCATCCTTTGGTCCTTTTTAGTGGCTTTGTTAGGAAACATTGACCTTTCCAAATCGTTCTGGACATCATAGTACCAAGTTTTTCCATCATCTACCTCGATATCTATAATCTGTTTATCTTCAAAATACAGCTTATCAGAACTCGAAATCAACACAGGTTTTATACTTACCCCTTTCGAATTATCCCATATTGACACTATAGTGGCTAAGCCATCCATAAGTTGATTTTCTTCTCTAGGCACATACCCAAAAGTACAAAGCTCAAATTGGCCACTCAAAGCTTTCAGGCACTTGAGATAGGGTAGCAATAGTCGCTCTTCCTTTATTGACCATTCACCTCTCACTTGATATAATACTAAAGATAAATCTCCAAATACTTCTATAGCCCTTACACCTATAGCTGACAAGGCTTCTAACCCCAAAGATGTAAGCTTCGTATTCGATTTCATTATTCATGGCCTTATATCCCAGTTTCTTAGCTGACATTTTCTCTCCCTCCAGGTGATTAAGATTACACCTACTCCCACTTCTTTGTTGTTCACAGCCATATCAAAATACATCTGCCAACCTTAGACTGTTATGGCTGTAATGTTCTCATTAGGGAATTCATAGGTAATCTCTTTACCTTCTAGCGGTTGATTAGCTAGAAATTCCATTGCTGCTCTCCCTTTAATGATTTTTTTAGTAATGTATTCTATATCAAACTCTTGTAAGAGAATCAACCACCTTCCCATTTTTCCTAAGAGTGAAGGTGCTTCTTATAAATACCTAAAGGGTTCTATTTAGCTATAACTTGTATTCTATGGAAATGGAAGTAGTATCTTAGTTTCTTCGATGCCATATAACCACTAGGCAAATCTTTTTAACTTTCATATACTTTGCTTTATAAGGCAGAAACTTCTTGCCGAGTTAGTACACTGCAAACTCAATCCCAAAATCATCCTCTTGAATCATCATTGCCCCTGCTGAACTATCCTCTATGTTCAGATACAAAATCAAAGGGTCACCTGCTTGAGGCAATTTTAGTTGTAATGGCCCAAATACCGGATTGATCGAAAATAGTATTTTCTGATAGTGAATAGTGATACTGGTGTGAATAGTACCTATCGGAGGCAAAAAAATATTTTATTTTATTATTGGAAGGAGCATATTAGCAAGAGTTCGTGATTCAAATTTGGAGTAAAATCGAGATCAAATAAACCTCCAAAAGTTGGAAATACGATAAAAGAAGTTGTTCAGTTCATATAGTAACTAGTTTGACCAAAGTTTGATTGAACCCTTAAAAAATAGTAAATGAGCTCTAAAAATCAATAAAAAATTATGAATTTATCTAAAATGATATGTAGAATATTTTGGCTATAAAAAGTAAATTTTTCGGTGACTTTAAAATATTGAGTTATCGGACTGGTAAAAATAAATCAGACCGAGAAACAGTCTCTGATTGACTCAAAAATAATTATAAGGGATAATAAAAATATTTTTAGGATTATAGAAGTATTTTTTTAGGAAAAATTGAACTCAGAAAATAAGAGAAAAATAATGATTTTGGTTTAAATAGTAATCGATTGACTGTAGATTTGATCGAAACTTTAAAAATATTAAATAATCTTTAAAAAT
This sequence comes from Excoecaria agallocha, assembly GCA_037975025.1. Lineage (NCBI taxonomy): Eukaryota > Viridiplantae > Streptophyta > Magnoliopsida > Malpighiales > Euphorbiaceae > Excoecaria > Excoecaria agallocha. Next base: position 5,743,417 of record CM075821.1, on the reverse strand, counting down.
TATAGGAATTTCCAGTTTGACTCTTCATAATATTTAGAATTATTTGATGGTGAAAAAATAATTTTACGGTAACACCAGATTTTGAGATATCCGACTGCTTTAAGTGAACCGAACCGAAAATGCACTCCGTTTGGGCTAAAATTTTATATGTAGCCTATTCTATATATGTTTGAATATTGGTATTAATTTTGGAAGAATTTAAGCTCACGAAAAGAGAAAATTAATTTAAGATTTGTAAATTGGGCCATAAAAGTGGTTTGAGTTTCAGACTGGTTAGCCCAACCTGGTTGGACCTTAAACTAATCCAAAACCTTAGTATAAAAGCCCAAGAATCTATTCTTGAACCCAGATTCCAAAAGGCCCACGTTCTCCCCTCTTCTCCCTCAAAAACGTGAATTTTCTTTCTTTCTTTTCACTTTGATTTCTTCATAACTCTTCCATCCTCTTTCAATCCAAGTTTGATTATTGTTCTCAGCCCCTTTAGAAGTTGATTTCAACCTTTAATTTATGGTTTTGATGAAGATTAAGTGAGGGATCAAGAAAGTTAGGTTTTTGGGAAAATTTAAGGTAAGTGAAATTAATGGTTTCTAGTTGATTTTAAGGGTTCATTTAACTAGAATAAGTTGTTTTAGTTAAATTATATAGTCTAATTGAGTTATTGAAGTGAGGTTTTATTGGATTTTCTTTGTGGGTGTTTTAGACATGGAGGATTTTAGAGGAAGGAGGAGATTCTTCAAGGGTTAAAGGGAAAGAGAAAGTAGTTTTAGTGAAGAAGAAAGAGAATTAAGGTAAGTGGTTACAAATTCTATAGATTTTCATTAATTTTTTTTAAAAATTTGGTTATGCAACTTGGGGTTTTTAATGGATTTGTATTTTGATTTGAAATTGATGTTGGAAATATGATTATAGATGTACAAATTGATGTTTAGAATAATTAAACCTAAAAAGAAAAGTGTTGTCCAGAAATTCGAAATGACCTCTAGTGACTGTTTTGATCATAAGTTGAGTTTTTGAACTCCGAATGGTATACTTCTAGTTGGGTTAGAACCGGAACATCTGTTCCTACAAATGTTCTAGAAATACTAATAATTTAATTTGGCCTCTAAAGTCCTCAAAAATGCCCAAAACAGTAGCCTTTTCCATTTGGTGGGTCAGTAGTGCAGTAGGTGCTTCTTAGGCTATAACTCCTTGGATATAGATTTGAATGAATTAAAATTTTTCCAATGGAGAGTTAAGATCTTGAGGATCAATTATTAAAAATCACTTTAAAAAAAATGTTGTTTGGACATTGGTTTTAGTGATGCAAGTTAAGGACGATAATCTGTTTTCTCTAAACCCTTTTTAGATTAAAATGTCTATTTTATTTCCAAATCAAACTTGAACTTCAATTGGTATTTTATTCATAATTGAGTGTGTCTAATTGCTAATCAATTAATAATCTAATTTAATGGATGTTTAAATGATGCAAAAAATAAAATTTTATAAGTGGCCAAAATTGAATTTGTAATTGTCTTAATGAGTAAGGTGGTCATTCATGAGTTATAAGCCATCATATGTTTATAGATATGAACTTTTAAGTGTAATTTGACTTAATTAGTTTTTTTTTTGAATTTATTTAAGAATTTTATAATGAAATCGTGTATTATGTGCAATTATACATTTGGACATGATTGATGTTTATATGAGATTTTAGTAAAATTTTCATTTTGGCATATTGATGCTTTAAATGACATGATATGTTAATTTGGGTACATATTAAGTATTCAAATGAAATTGTAAAAAAATTGAGTAATTAAATTAAATATATGAATGAGGGTTGAAAAAAAAAGGATGAATTCTTGAGTAAGAATTATATGTTGGCTAAATTGAATGTGTATGAATATTAATATGTATATTAGTCAATTGTTAAGTGTTAAGCTACATAATGCATATAGAAAAGATAATTGACATAGATAAGTGATATAAAATATTATTGAGGATAAATGTATATGTAAGAAAAGTGTAAATGTATGGACTTAAAATGGAATGTGGTTTAAGATTGATTTTTGAATGAATGTGAGGTATGATTGAAAAATGTATGTGCTAGTGACATGGCATAATGTAAGTTATAAGTTGTTACTGTGATATAGAGAAGTGAACTGGAAATGAAATGTATGTATATGATTAGTTATGTATATGGTAGACATTGTGAAATATTGACTGTTAAAGTGAAATTATAGTATAATTGTTATTAGAGTTTAATATTTAATGATTTAATGTTAAATTGATAGTAAAAGAATTGACAAATGTAAGATATCGTGTGAGCATAGTGGCATCCTAAATGACATAATATGGTGATTTGAATTCATATTATGTGTTTGAATGAAAATTAAAGAATTTGAATAATTAATTGCCCTTAGTAATAGTCTGGTAGTCAAATCTAGCTCTGAATATAGTTGGCTAGCCATAAGGACACTTATACCGTGGTGCAAGTCATGGCGACTTGCTTTGCTATGGTAGGATCGTATTGATCACCAATAGTATATGTTCTGACTATTCTGCTCTGCTCTGATATGATCTCAGGTGGATCGATTCTTCGAGATCATCCCCTACTGTACTGTACTATTATGGGCCCGTAAGGTCCACGTCCCGTATATTCGGTCTGATGATTTCTGCCGGATTTATATTGGGGGCATAAATGAACAAAAATGTGTAATATGTCAAAAGTATTCTAATTGGCATAAGTGATTGAGATAAATGAATATATAGGTAATCTTTGGAATATATTATGTTAATTGAATTCAGATGTATTTTTGTATTAAATGTGTTTATTAGAGGATCAATTTGCATATTTCATGTCATTTATCGTGATTTATCTCTAGAAAGATTTATTGATTGATTATATTGTAAATTGACTTGTAATTTAGTTTATAAGTGATGTAAATTGCTACTTGATTTATGGAATTATTATATTTATTATGTATAAAAAAAATGGTTCTTTGAAAATCTTTAGAATTGTAACCACCACTGAGCATATTTAAGCTCAGCATGTAGTGATAATGACTGCATGTAGGATGTTAACAATTTTTGGAGCAAGTTCGCCTCGCTTTTGGGAGCAAGCCAAGTGAAGAATGTTCTTTGGATAGACATGTTAATAAGATTTCAGAATCCTGTGCATGTATTAATTTTGAATATTTAGTCTTGTAATGGCATGTATGTGAATGCATTATATTATTAGATTAAATAGATATAAATATGGACTTTATAGTGTTAATATGGATATGAATGGGTATGGATGTATTATCAATTAAGATTGTGGTGCCCCTGAGTTAGGATGTGTATTTGTTCAATTACAGGTTTCAGATAGTAAAGTTTTTAATTGATATGTTGCCAAAATTTTGGCTAAATGAATAGTATTTAAGACTGTTATAGGTCAATCGACTAGTTGATAACTCAGCTAATAAAAGTGTGTTGTATTTTGGTATTTAAATTGAATGAAGTGATATTGAAGTAAGTAAACTTGGAATTAAGATTGCAGTTGGTTGAGAAAAATTAAAAAGAAAATTTTACCCGTATTTTTGGAGTTGCATTAAGTTTGTACTATTGCATGTTCGGAGTTAGGTTGGTATGAAATACGTACATTTAATATGATTGTATTAGTGGGTGTTACATTTTGTGGTATCAGAGCAAAGGTTTAGGCAGTTCTGGTCAATAAGATTTTTGAACAATATGTGATATTATTTATAAGGAATGGAATATGTGCTAGTTAATGTAAACATCTCTATTCAGTTATTAGTATGGATGATTCAAAAGAAATTGAATTGTAAATTAGAGATAAGAAATTAAGTAGTTCAAAAGTTATGGGGTTTGAAGTATACGAACGTAGGAGGAAGATTGTGATACTTTAGATACCTGTCAGTTATCCTTGATAGAGGGGCAATCATTGAATATTTTAGGCATGTCATGGGCTAATATGCATTGCCATTACATGAGATTCACGTTTGCATATTACTGCATACATGAAACATCATACATTCATTGTATTAGCATCATGTGATCATTCATGATAAACACTAAATTTTATGCATATGCCTCAATTAAAAAGAAACTGACATGGAATATAGTGTAGTATATGGAAGTGAGCTAGATGTATCTGTAGAAAGATAGTAGTAGAGGTAATAAGGGGTAAGTGATTGGACTGAATACATATACATGCCAATAGAGGAAAAGGGTTGGAATAAGGCACAGTTAGGCCAGGATATTTAAGTGAGTAATCCCTTGGGTCATAGTATAGTGGTGAATAAAGTGTATATAGATTGTCCTATCAGTGCTCAGGATTTTGTTTTTCTGGCTAATCTTATTGAACGAGTGGACTAATTATCCGCCCATTAAGCGATTGGTGATTTTAAGTGGAAGAGGGTGACACTTAAAGCTTTTGACGTTTAGGAAATCACCATTGTGGATGAGAGAATAGATTTTCTCTCTAATGTTATCTCTATTACTGCTGCTAGGAGATTTATAAGGAAGGGATGTTTTTCCTATTTATGCTATACAATGAAAATTAAGAAAGAAGAGCCTAAGGTGACTAATGTGCCTATAGTGTCTGAATTTATTGATGTGTTCCTTGAAGAACTTTCAAGCTTACCATTTAATAAGGAAATTGAGCTTACCATTGATGTAACTTCAAGCACTGCACCTATCCCTATTACTTCTTATAGGATGACACTTGCAGAGCTTAGATATTGAAGGTTTGTTTGATTTGCCGAGAGGTGTTGGTGTTTTTTCAAAGATTGATTTGAGATTGGGTTACCTTGAAGTTGGTGATGGAATTGCCATTATCAAAATAAAACATGGTGCTGAGTAGTGATTGATTGACTCATTAAGCCCGCTTACTTCTTACCTGTGAAGGTGGATTATTCATTGATCAAATTAGCAGAGATCCGAGATTCACTTCTCAATTAAAAAAAAAAGAAATTGCAAGAAACATTGGGAACGAAGCTTCATTTCAGCATAGTTTTTCATCCCCAGACTGATGGACAATTAGAAAGGATGATTTAGATTCTTGAAAATTTGTTGAGATGTGTGTTTGACATTGAATGTGGCTGTTAAAAAAAAAACTAGTTAAGTCAAAGATTTATGGACCGTTATGAGTTTTTGCAGCGAGTGGGATCTATAACTCTTCAACTTAAGTAAAATTTTGAGGATGAAATTTTCTTAGTGGGGGAGAATTGTAATGGCCTAAATACTAGGTTGGTCGAAAATAGTATTTTTCGATGGTGAATAGTGATACAGGGATGAATAGTACCTATCGGAGTCAAAAAAATATTTTATTTGATTATTGGAAGTAGCATATCAGCAGGAGTTCATGGTTCAAATTTGGAGTGAAACCGAGATCAAATATACCTCTAAAAATTAGAAATATGATAAAAGAAGTTGTTCAGTTCATATAGTAACTAATTTGACCTAAGTTTGACTGAACCCCTAAAATATAGTAAATGAGCTCTAAAAATCACAAAAAAAAAATTACAGATTTGTCTAAAATGATATATAGAATATTTTAACTGCAAAAAGTAAAATTTTTGATGATTTTAAAAAATTGAATTATCGGACTGGTAAAAATAAACCAAACCGAAAAATGGTCTTTGATTGACTAAAAAATAATTATGAAGCCTAATAAAAATATTTTTAGAATTATAGAAGTATTTTTTTTAGGAAAAATTGAACTCAGAAAATAAGAAAAAAATAATGATTTTGATTTAAATAGTAACCAATTGACCGTGGGTTTGACCGATACTTTAAAAATAGTAAATGATTTTTAAAAATTGTAGGAATTTCTAGTTTGACTCTTCATAATATTTAGAATTATTTGATGGTGAAAAAGTAATTTTACGGTAACATTAGATTTTGAGCCATCGGACTAATTAAAGTGAATTAGACTGAAAATAAATATCGTTTGGGCTGAAATTTTATATGTAACCTATTCTATATATGTTTGAATATTGATATTAATTTTGAAAGAATTTAAGCTCATGAAGAGAGAAAATTAATTTAAGATTTGCAAATTGGGCCATAAAAGTGGTTTGAGTTTCAGACTTGTTGGCCCAACTTGGTTGGATGTTAAACCAATCCAAAACCTTATTATAAAAGCCCAAGAATCTATTCTTGAACCCTGGTTCCAGCGACCTCACGTTCTCCCCTCTTTTCCCTCAAAAACATGATTTTTTTTGTTTCTTTTCACTTTGATTTCTTCATAACTCTTCCATCCTCTTTCAATTCAAGTTTGATTATTGTTCTCAGCCCTTTTAGAAGATGATTTCAACCTTTAATTTTTGGTTTTGATGAAGATTAAGTGAGGGATCAAAAAATTTAGGTTTTTGGGCAAATTGAAGGTCAATGAAATTAATGGTTTCTAGTTGATTTTAAGGGTTCATTTAACTAGAATAAGTTGTTTTAGTTAAATTATATGGTTTAATTGAGTTATTGAAGTTAGATTTTATTGGATTTTCTTTGCGGTTGTTTTGGCCATAGTGGATTTTCGAGGAAGGAGGAGATTCATCAAGGGTTAAAAGGAAATGGAAATTAGTTTTAGTGAAGGAGAAAGATAATTAAGGTAAGTGGTTACAAATTCTATGGATTTTTATTGATTCTTTTTGAAAATTTTGTTATGCAACTTAGGATTTTTAATAGATTTTGTATTTTAAGTTGAAATTGATATTGGAAATATGATTATGGATGTGCAAATTGATGTTTACAATAATTAAACCTAAAAAGAAAAGTGTTGTCCAGAAATTCGGAATGACCTCTGGTGACTGTTTTGATCATAAGTTGAGTTTTTAAACTTTGAATTGTATGCTTCTAGTTGGTTTAGAAGCGGGACATTTATGCCTACAAATGTTCTAGAAATAGCAATAATTTAATTTGGCCTCTAAAGTCCTCAAAAATGCCCAAAATAGTAGCCTTTTTCATTTTGTGGGTCGATAGAGCAGTAGGTGCTTCTTAGGCTATAACTCCTTGGATATAGATTCGAATGACTTGAAATTTTTCCAATGGAGAGTTAAGATCTTAAGGATCAATTATTAAGAAATAATTTTTCAAAAAAATGGTGTTTGGACATTGATTTTAGTGATGCCAATTAAGGACGAGAATTTGTTATCTCTAAACCCAATTTAGATTAAAATGTCTATTTTATTTCCAAATCAAACTTGAACTTCAATTGGTGTTTTATTCATAATTGAGTGTGTCTAATTACTAATCAATTAATAATCTAATTTAATGGATGTTTAAATGATGGAAAAAAATAATAATGAAGAAAAATTTTATAAGTGACCAAAATTGGATTTGTAATTGTCTTAATGAGTAAGGTTGTCATTCATGAGTTATAAGCCATCATATGTTTATAGATATGAACTTTTAAGTGAAATTTGATTTAATTAGCTGTTTTGAATTTATTTAAGAATTTTATAATGAAATCATGTATAATGTGCACTTTGTACATTTGGCCATGATTGATGTTTAGATGAGATTTTAGTAAAATTTTCATTTTGACATATTGATGCTTTAAATGACATAATATGTTAATTTGGCTACATATTAAGTATTCAAATGAAATTGTAAAAAAATTGAGTAATTAAATTAAATATATGAATGATGGTTGAAAAAAAAGGGATGAATTCTTGAGTAAGAATTATATGTTGGCTAAATTGAATGTGTATGAATATTAATATGTATATTAGTCAACTGTTAATTGTTAAGCTACATAATGCATATAGAAAAGATAATTGACATAGATAAGTGATATAAAATATTATTGAGGATAAATGTATATGTAAGAAAAGTGTAAATGTATGGACTTAAAATGGAATGTGGTTTAAGATTGATTTTTGAATGAATGTGAGGTATGATTTAAAAATGTATGTGCCAGTGACATGGCATAATGTAAGTTATAAGTTGTTACTGTGATATAAAGAAGTTAACTGGAAATGAAATGTATGTATATGATTAGTTATGTATATGGTAGATATTGTGAAATATTGACTGTTAAAATGAAATTATAGTATAATTGTTATTGGAGTTTAATATTTAATGATTTAATGCTAAATTGAGTAAAAGAATTGACGAATGTAAGATACCGTGTGAGCATATGGTGATTTGAATTCATATTATGTGTTTGAATGAAAATTGAAGAATTTGAATAATTAATTGCCCTTAGTAATAGTCTGGTAGTCATATCTAGCTCTGGATATAGTTGGCTAGCCATAGGGACACTTATACCGCGGTGTAAGTCATGGCGACTTGCTTTGCTGTGGTAGGATCGTAATGATCACCTATAGTATCTGTTCTGACTATTTTTCTCTACTCTGATCTAATATGAGGTGGATTCTTCGGGATCATCCCCTACTGTACTGTACTATTGTGGGTCCGTGGGATCCACGTTTCATATATCCGGTCTGAAGATTTTCTGCCAAATTTATACAAGGGGCATAAATGAACAAAAATGTGTAATATGTCAAAAGCATTCTAATTGACATAAGTGATTAAGATAAATGAATATATAGGTAATCTTTGGATTATTTTATGTTAATTAAATTCAGATGTATTTTTGTATTAAATGTGTTTATCGGAGGATCAATTTGCAAATTGCATGTCATTTATTGTGATTTATCTCTAGAAAGATTTATTGATTGATTATATTGTAAATTGACTTGTAATTTAGTTTATAAGTGATGTAAATTGCTACTTGATTTATGAAATTGTTATATTTATTATGTATAAAAAAATGGTTCTTTGAAAATATTTAGAATTATAACCACCGCTGAGCATATTTAAGCTCAACATGCAGTGATAATGACTGCATGTAGGATGTTAACGGTTTTTAGAGCAAGTTCGCCTCGCTTTTGAGAGCAAGCCAAGTGAAGAATGTTCTTTGGATAGACATGTTAATAAGATTTTAGAATCTTGTGCATGTATTAATTTTGAATATTTAGTCTTGTAATGGCACGTATATGAACGCATTATATTATTGGATTAGATAGATATAAATGATGGACTTTATAGTGTTAATATGGATATGAATGGATATGGATGTATTATCAATTAAGATTATGGTGCCCCTGAGTTGGGCTGTGTATTTGTTCAATTACAGGTTTTGGATAGTAAAGTTTTTAATTGATATGCTGCCGAAATTTTGGCTAAATGAATAGTGTTTAAGGCTGTTATAGGTCAATCGGCTAGTTGATAACTAGGATAATAAAAGAGTGTTGTATTTGGGTATCTAAATTAAATGAAGTGATATTGAAGTAATTAAACTTGGATTTAAGATTGCTATTGGTTGAGAAAAATTAAAAAGAAAATTTTACCCGTATTTTTAGAGTTGCATTAAGTCTGTACCATTGCATGTTCGGAGTTAGGTTGGTGTGCAATACGTACATTTAATATGATTGTATTAGTGGGTGTTACATTAGTACTGGCGGATGCAACAGGTATTCCTTGATGGTATTGAATGCCTTTTGACAATTCTCATTCCAGACCACTAGTAGATCCTTCTTAAGTAACTTGAATATAGGTTCACAAATCGAAGTCAATTTGGCTATAAACTTGCTTATGTACTGCATTCTTCCTAAGAACCCTCTAACCTCCTTTTCCTTCTACGGTATTAGCATCTCCTTGATGGCTCTCACTTTATCAAGATCTACCTCTACACCTTTTTGGCTTACTGCATACCCTAAGAGCTTACCTGAAGTGACCCCAAAGATGCACTTCTTTGGGTCGAAGCGATGGTTGTACTTGTCGATCCTTTAGAAGAACTTCTCTAACTCTTCAAAATGACCTTCTCGAGTAACTGACTTAATCATCATGTCATCCACATATACCTCCACTTGCTTGTGAATTAAGTCATCCAGTATCCTAGTTGCCATCCTCTAGTAGGTGGCACCTATATTTTTAAGCCCAAAAGGTATGAATTAGTAAGTGTAGGTTCCCTATTCGGTTATGAAGGCTATTTTAATCCGATCCACTATCTTGTTCAGAATTTGGTTATACCTGGCATATCCATCCATAAAACTATACATGGCTTAGGTGGTTACACTATCAACCAGAACATCTATGTAAGGTAGAGGAAAATTGTCCTTAAGGCAAACTTTGTTTAAGTCTCTGTAATATACACAGACCCTGACTCTTCCATCCTTTTTTACTATAGGAACTACATTCACCAACCATATAGGGTATTGAACTTTTACTAAAAACTTAGCCTCTATCTTCTTTCTAACCTTGTATTTAACCTTCTTAGTCCACTCTAGTCTAAGCCTTTTAAGCTTCTGCTTAACTGGTTTGTACCCTGAATATGTTGATATGGCATGTTCAGTAATTTTTTGATCTATTCCCATCATGTCTTTATAGGTCTAGGTGAAGACTTTTTCATTTTTTTCAATATTCTCTCAATTTTCTCTCTCTTTAGGAGTTATATCTTATGCCAATTAAATTTCTCTTGGGTTTTCTTTTGTTTCGAGATTAAATGAACATGTTTTTGTTGATTTAATATCAAATATGAATGGTTCATTATCATGATTATGAATATTGAAATCAGAAAAAACATCACACAAGTAAGCAAAATTGTTCATCTTATTAATATAATCAAAAGTGCAATCATTATTCTTATCAAAAAGTTCAGGAATATAAATAATATCAATGAAAGTATCCTCTTTAGTCTTGGCAGCATCAGATGTCTCTCCAGCCTCTGAGTCAGCCTCAGGTGGATCTTTAGCTCTTATCTTTTGCTTGCCTTTTAGCTGATTAGCAAGCAGTTTCTCTATCATGACCTCTTCAAGCATTTCTTTGTCCCAAATCGAATGGTGTAGGAGAATCTCTTCATCCCAAAAACCTTTAACTAGCTTGATAATGTCTCGCTTCCAGTCAAAGACATCATTAAACAACTCAAAACCTGGCACTATCTTATCCCCTATCAACTGAGGTCTATTCTCTCCATAGTAAAAGCAGATACCTAAAGCTTGCATGAAGCTCTAAGAGATACGGAGAATCCCTTTTGCTGCTTTCTTTTTTTTTTTGTCTTTGTGATTATGACCAGTAAAGCCTAACCCCTTCTTGTCTTTTTGACCCTTGGCAACTATAGTAGTTTGAGGCCCTTGGGAGTTCTTACCTAAACCAGCACCTAGTAGGAAGCTCATCTTTTTTAGCATATTGATCACCTATGGGCTATCAGCGAAACTACTCTCACCTTCTTCATCACTGATTACCGACACATGAAACCTATTGAAAGGCTATTTTGCTATCTCAAGCACAAACACCTGATTTTCCCTCGCAACATATTACAACTTCAGCAAGTGCACTGAATTGGCAAGTAATGTAGAGGAATATGATTAAGACCCTAGAATATTGAACCCAAGGTATAAAAGGTTGCTAAGTGAAATATCTAGAGTTAAGTGGGATTAATCTGATACAAATTCCTAAGTTTTTAAGTTAGAGCATCCTAAATCTAATTAACAAAATAAATAAACAATAAGGCTAATTAAATTAGATATTAAAATATTAATTAAAAATATTTCCAAGGTACTCTGATCCTACCCATATCCAATGCATTAAATTAAACCACAAAGAAATCTATGACTTCAATGTGGATAACCCATCTAAACCCTAAGTTTCTAATTTCGAGCCAACTACTTTAACTACCCGATTTTCCATTCCAAAGCCAATCCGATAGCTAGCATAAGCATAGGTCCCAAGACCTAGGTATGAATTAGCTTCCCATTTTGGAGCCAACTGATCCATTACCCATCTATTCTTTAACTATTTTTGAATCAAATACAGTCTACAAAGAGAGTTCAAGACCTCTATTCTGAAATCATCAAGGACTCTATATGTAGAAAACACAAGAACTAAGCATGGCAATACCCATTCCATACAAACATAATAACCATTCATTCAAAGGAAATAAAATGATCAAATGCTTAATAATAATAATAATAATAATAATAATAATAATAATAATAATAATAATAATAATAATAATAATAATAATAATAATAATAATAATAATAATAATAATAATAATAATAATAAAGAATAGAACATTTATGCATATATATATATATATATCAAAGATAGGTTCAATCCATTGCATAGATATGGGTATTCATAGATCCCTTAACAATAAAACTACTAACTAAACATAAACAAAGTAAAAGAAAAAAGGAAAGAAGAAACCCATTGTAGTAATGAAGCTCTAATCTGATTCCAAGCCTTCTTTGCCAACTCTTCAGCAAAATAAAAGCTAAAACTACAACTAAAGTAAAGAAATCTAAATCTAATCTAAGAACTTGAACAAAAATAAACCTAATTTAAGAAATTACAAAGGAAAAGAAAAGAAAAAACCTTAAAATACGATAGAAGAAAAGCCCTAGATCTAAAACAACTGCCTTTTTCTTTAGCCAAACAGAACTCAACTTTTATAGCATCAGCAGAGGCACATGGCAAAGACCATTTGGTCTCTGTTGTGCACACCCTTTTAGACTGAAGCTCTATGAAATTTGCTTGTCACATGGTGGAGACGATTTGTTCTTTGCCATATGCATTAGTGCAACGGTGTTTTAGCAATTTTGCATGGCATACGGCTGAGATCATTTTGCCTCTACTGTGTTCAAGGTCAAATTTTTGCAAAAACAAAAAAATTCACCATTAAGCACACCATAATATTATAATTCTCAAAATAATCCAAGTTGGCACAAAGAAAGAGATTTAACACACAAAATATAGAAAACACACAAACAAGACACAAATATAAATAAAAATATTCTGAAAATAAACATAAAATTTGGAGTTATCAAATACCCCACACTTAGCTTTTGCTCACCCTTGAGCAAATAAACAAACCACATTCTCGCATACTCAAACTCAAAGAAAGAAAACACAAATTCAAAAAAATAAAAACAACACTTTAGTATAAGTCACTAAATGAAATCTTAAATCGAAAAGCCTCAAATAGACCATATTAGCTAATCTCCTTGCGTGTGTGTGCTAAGCTAAAATAATTTAAGACAACTTTTAAAACAAAGATTCCAGCGCAATCCGACAACCGACAAAAAAATTCGCATGCAAAAGATTGCACACGCTGTTCGCTCTTGAAACTCAAGAGATGCCATAGGCCTCTCTTTTAACACCGGAACCTAAAGGTCTTCTCCACACACAACTCTTAATAAGACAAGATTCTTAGGACTTTAAAGGTTATAATGCGGCTAAGGTATGGCTATCAAAAAAAGGATTAAGATACACAATTTGGAATTGCCATTTCTACCTCAACTTACCAGTTTTCTCCTAAAAATAAACTTTAGATATCCAAAATGTAGAACATTTTTCAAAGAAAAAGCATAAAAAAGAAGAAGAATTCTCTCTAAATATCTTACTAAGATTTTAGCTCAATTGATGTTTAAAGAGTTTAGAATCCTTCTCCTCTACACATAGAGTACCCCACTCTTAAATGAAACCAAGATTGCTAGCTTTCTTCTTTCTTTTCCTTTTTTTAGAACAGCTAAAGCTATCAATTCTACAATTGATAAGCTAGGACTCACAAAGATTCTTCCTAAAGAGGAATTACATTCTGAAAATTTTATCAATCTCACTTGATATTGGGAATATATCCTCAACTCTGGATCTAATAATTAAAGCATAACCCTATACTCACTAGCACTTCCTAAGAAAAATGTATCTCACCTACTTCTAGAATGGCCAGTTCAAAAAGGGTAAGACAAGGATTTTTTAGGCTTAAGGGATCAAAATGTAATTATCAAACATAAAAATTAGCACACATTTAGCATGCTCAAATAGGCTTAAAAGGGCTTACAAGGGATATTATATAGCAAAGGTAGTTCAAAAGGTCTTTTCAAAACTGGATCAAGAAGAATATTGCTTAAGTCATTTCTAATCTCATTTTTTAGTCATTTACTTGCTTTGAAGGGTGATGAGGAAGGTTGTAGCACTCTAGAATTCCTACTCAATCACTTTTATGAACTAGTTTTTATTATTTTCAAAATCAGGCCTAAAGTGCACATTTATTAGGAGACATACTTGTATTGATCTAATTAAAACTAACCGATAAAGAAAAATTCATTCAACACTAACCACTATCTTGGTATTCCAGCTAATCTAAATAAGGCTTTCTAACTCTAAGTTCACAATCGTTCACAACAGGAACAACTACGAGGGTAAACTAAGGTGTAAAAGTATGTAATAACAACAACAAACAAAAAAAAACGTCACAACTAAACTAAAATCAAAACAAAACTGAAAATTAAACCAGAGATAACAAAATAATAACATAAACTATAAAATTAAAATTAAAAAAGCAATAAAATAAAACACAAAATTAACACAAAACACAAAATTACTAAAAAAAAAAAGCTAAATGAGGTGGGTTTATGTTCATCACGCCAAAATTGATGCAAATGCATAAGGAATAGAGTGCTTACATTACAAATGCAGATGAGAAGAGGAAAACATAGAGTGGAATGCCAAAAATGGACAGAAAATGGGAATTTGCAATGACAAATTCATTGCACACGGCGAAGAGTGTTTGGTCTCTGTCATGTGACACTCATCTGATCTAACATTAAGCATGGCACACAATGGAGACAAATAATCTCTACCGTGTGCACCCTTTTATATCGAGATTGCATATGGCACACAGTGGGGACAAATCTATCTCTATCATGTACATCATTCTGTAACTAAAAATGCACTTAGCATACAGTTGAGATGATTTGGTCTTTGCCGTGTGCATCAAAATTTTTGCAAATTTTTTTTTCAAGTTTTACACCCACTTTCATACACATTAACACACTCATTTCTAATCTTATTCATGCAAAACTCAATGCTCAAATGAATCAACACATATTTAGCAAAAACACATATAAGAACTAAAAACTTAAAAGTAAAAACAAAAAACAAAATAAACAAACTAACCAAAGAATAGGGTGAGAGAATTAGTTCTAGTTTAATGAGTCCCAGCTCGACTCTCGTTGCTATCTGGTGGCCAAGCTTGTTATCCAAATGTTGGTCTTTCCGAAATATGCCCCTCATTCTCCCTCGTCGGGAGGAGAAAATTGTTGAAGTTCACCAAGGTAGGCAACACCATGTCTTCGATGATGTACGACTCCACCTTAGGTTTATTAAATACATACTCATCTAGCTCTTCTTGTAAAGGCCTCAACACCGGATCAGCCGTAAATAGTACTTTCCGACAGTGAATAGTATTTCACGAGCCCGAAAGAACACCTGAAAGTCAAAAATATTTTATTGAACTATTTGAAATTAATAGTCATGGTGAGCCTAGGGTTGAAATTTGAAATGAATTTGAGGTCAAATGAGCCTCCAAAAGTAAAAAATACGAAAAGGTAACAAGTCAATTTTCCTGGTAGGAAAGGAGACTTGATTTTGCATAAATAATTAAAAATAGTAAACAAACTCCGAATATTGTTAGATTTTGCATGACTACATGAATTATTATGTAAAATATTTTGGTAATGAGAATTGAATTTTTCGGTGACACCGGCAGTTGTCGAATCGGATCGATAAGTTTGAATCGAATCGATAAAGGACTCCAATTGAGCCAAAAGTTTTTGTGGTGGCTATTTTCAATGTTTTAAGAATAATGGAATCATTTTTGAAGTGATTTTAAGTGAGAAAGAGAGAGAAATTGAATTGGGCCTTAAATAACCTAAAATGGGCCTTAATGTTTAAGTGGGTAGAGCCCACTCATTTAAACCCAATTTTGGCCCATCAAGAGAGTATTTATAGACCTAAAAATTTGAAAATTTGCTCCTGAAATCTCTGGCCTCTTCTCCCTCCAATGGTGGCCAAACCATCATCTTCTTCTCTCTCTCTTTGATTTCTTCTTCTTTTACTCCAAATCTCCCTTAAACTCCAACATAAAAGATGAAGTTCTCTCTCTATAGGTCACCCTAGTGGCCTCAATCAAGTGATTTGAGTAAGAAAAGATAAGGAATCAAGTGAATAAAGGAAAAGATGTAAGATGGAACTTAAAAAATTAAGTAATTTTAATTGGGTTTTTGGTGTTTTCTTATAATTTTTGAGGTGTAGAAGCTAATTATGAGCTTGGATTTTTCATTTGAGGACAAAAAAATTGAGGTTAGGAAGGCTTGATGATTCTGCCATGGGTGATGTTATTGAAGGATGAAGTTGTGCTTTGTGCTAAGTGAAGAAAAATGAAGTTTAAGGAAGGTCAAGCATGCAAAAAGGTAAGTGACTACAAAATCCTTTAGTTTTCCTATTATTATGATTTTTTCTTAATTATGTAATTAAGATAAAAATGTTTAAAGTAAATAATTGATGCGATTATGTTAGGATAATTGTAGTTGGATTGGAGAAAAGATGGATGGAAAGTGAAAATGAGAGAAAGAAAAATTTTAGGGTAGAAAAGCAATGGTGGCTGAATTGTTCACTAAGGGAAGAGTGTGAAATTTTGCACGAAAATAATATATTTTAGCCTAAATAGAATATAGAGATGATAATTGGTACCCTTGAATTTTTAGTGAATTATTGGAATTTATTTTAAAATTTTAAAGCCTATTTATTGAATATGTTTATAGTAAAAATTGTAAAATAATGAGAAATAATTGATTATTTTAGTGGAAAATGATGCTAAATAATAAATAATGCATAAATAAATTTTATTGAAATTTATTGGAATTTTATTGGAATTTTCATGTGAATATGTATAATGAAAATAATTGAAATATTAATGTATAATTGTATAAAAATGACTAAAATGATGAATTAATATGAAATTAAATTAATGTCAACGAAAAGAAGTAAAAAGTCAACCGATAAATTTTTCAGAATTAATATTAAGTCATGAAATTAACAAGAATAATGAATTATTGATAAATAATTCATAAAATGAGTGAAAGTGATGGAAATATATTGTTAAATAAATGAAAAGAAAGAAAATAAAGTTTAGGGGCAAAATAGTAATTTTTTCCAAAAGTATAAAAGGAAAGTAAATCAAGTGAAAATTGCTTAAGTAAATATAAAATAGTCAGATAATAACTAAATTGTTGAGAAAATGAATTTTATTGTCAATAAAGACTAAAAATGTAATTTTGTTTATAAATGATAATTTAAGTGTATGAATATATAAAATGTTTTAATTGTTAGTTTAAAGAAGTAAAATGAGCTTTTAAGGGCAAAATTGTAATTATACGTTTGAAATGAATAATCCTATAGAAAAGTCAAATTATGCATTTTCAAGGCATAAAATAATGAATTATATTAATAGAATTCCTAATTACATAAAAGTAGTAAAATAAATGCGTGACTAATTTATCAAAATAAATTAGTCAATAAAAAGTATTTAAAGAGTGAATGATTATAAAATAATTCGCCGATGGAATAAAAATTGGCATATCGAATAATTGAAAATGTTGGACAGAAAAGGAAAAATCATAAAAAGTCAAGTTTTGCATTATTGAAAAATAATTCGTAAAGAATTACAAAAAGAATAAAAGAGAATTGTGAATTTTAATGCTAAAATTCATAATTTATATAAAAGACTGAAAAGTCTAAGTATTTGTGTGAATTATCGAAGAATAATTCACAAAACTAATCTGAAAAGATAAAGTGAAAGCAAAGACAAATAAAAGTATTGAATAGTCAAAGGCACAAAGAATGCATTTGATCATAATATAATGAATCAGTAAATAAAAGAAAGAAATTAAAAATTTTTAAATGTTTAAAAATAATTGCTAATATAACTGATTATTTTGTCCTTAGCGATAAGCAGGTAATGTTATTCTTGTCTAGGATATAATTAGCTAGCCATAGGAACACCTTTATACCGCGGTGCAAGTCATGGCGACTTGCTTTGCTATGGGTGGGATCTTTGATTTCCATAGCTTCAATGAAAGTGAAAGTATATCTGTTTTCTGCTTTGTGAGACTTGATCTTTCGAGATCATTTCTCTATCTATTCAGTGGGACCTTCGGATCCAGTCCCGAGTATCCTTTTTAAGAATCCTATTATATTGTACTAGGGACGCATCGAAATGAATAAATTAGTATTGTTTAAATGAATTGAATATAAAAGTTATAACGAAAAACGATTCATTTGAAAGAAAACGCAAAATTAAAATAAATCTGTAAAGGTTTCTGAAAAATAAATGTAATTAATAAGAAAAAGAAAAAGAGAGATTTTATAAGAATAAAATGTAAAATAAAGATTAAGTTAAGTTTTTATAATGAAAAAAATAAATTTACTTAATTGGTGTTTCCTGCACCAATTGCTAGTGAAAAAAGTGACAAGTTTGGAAAATAATATTAATTTCCTTTTTAATGTTAAAAAGTGATAGTAATGACATTAAGTGAAACTTAATGCTTAAGTAACGTATTTCTGAAAGAAAAGTTAACTGAAAGATAAAACGATGAGAAGGCACATAATTGTTCAATGAAAAATAAAAAATAAAAGACATAAGTCTTAAAGTAAATATTTGAACATAAGTAAAGGTATAAAAGAAGGAAAGAGAATTTGACTGCAAAATGTCCCAAAATAGTTGTATCGCTTTGCAATAAAGCTTATAAGCCTTTAAATAGTAATGTATTTATTAGATAAAAGTTAAGTAAAGTAAAAGAATAAATGCAAAAAGTGTAGTTAGAATACAGATTGAATAATTGATCAGTAAAATTAAGAATTAAAAATAGTTTATTTTGGTGCTCTTAAAGATGCGAGTACCAATACACATTGCTAAATGAAATGATAATTAAACTACTGTGGCTAAAAGATAAGAAGAAAGTCATGATAAAAGTAAAAGTCATAATAAAGAATAATGTAAAGGTAAAAGTAAATCTAATATTGATTCGCCTAAGAGATTAGTGTAAAAACAAAGTTGAAAGATTGAAATAAAAGAACAATGATTGCATAAATATGAGTTAATAATAAAACTAGTGTTGGCTGAATAAAAAGAAAATGATAATTGAAATAAGAATACTAATAGCATAAATTACGAATTATGCTTTATTTTGGGAAATTCTTGGATTAGTAGTCACCACTGGGCATATCTAGTGCTCAGCACGTAGTGTTTACTGCATGCAGGTTTTGAAGTGTTACGGGAGCATAGTATACAGTAGATCCAGATCGAAAGAGAAGATTTCTATATTAGTCTGAGTGATACTTTGGCATGTATATACTTAGTTAGTTAAGGTAAAAGATTGAACTGTGGTTTGATTGTATTTATGTTATTGATTGATAATGTCTGATGTAAGATTTTGGCATGAAACTATTTTTGTATATGTTTTAATTGTTTATAAGACTGTCGTATGATTCTGGAATTAATGAAAAAGTATTTTAAGTGTTTTGGATTGTTCGATAATAAAAAAAACAAAAAAAACGTACCAATTTCGGCTAAATTTTTGCTTCAGAAAAGACTGTTTCGAGAAGGGTGTGACACTTCTAGCCTTAATAGACTCTTCAAGTGGACTAAATTCAGTGCTTCCACTTAAGAGTTGGACCATTCTTGCTCTTTTAGCGAAGAATTCTTCACAAGAGATTGAAATTCATTCTCCAAGGTACAAGCCTCATCTTCGACAATGATTGGTCCCTCCTCTAATTCATGCACCCCACACTTGATTTCCTCATTGTTTACCAGTTGTGCATGACTCAATTCATCTTCATCATCACTATCATCTTCATTTTGCACCAAAATATTCAAGAACTCCAATTCAGATTCCAGGTTTTTTATTCCTAATTCTTGACTTCTCAATAGATGCTCTTAAGTCTTTAACAAATTTTCTTGATCCTTGATCTTTTCCTTTTTAGAATTTATTATGTCCATCCATTCTTCTCTTTCAGCTCTAAATTGCTTCTCCCTGCTTGCAAGCAAGTGAAAGAGAACTTGAATTTTGGAGGCACTTGACTCTTGCGATATCCATTGTGAGTAAGAATATTCAAAAGATGGCGATGAGTAGATTGTTGAAAGTTGATACGAGTATTGCAATTCTTGCATTTCTCTCCTCAAATCTTCCATTTACACTCTCAACATAACCAATTCATTATCCTGGACATAACCATGCATCATTTAAAAATGCATCAAAATCTTCCTACAAAGAATACCAAATCAAAAACAAAGAAAAATAAAAATCTCAAACTAAGCTCAAATAGAGATATCAAACTAACAACACCATTTATCCCTGGCAATAGTGCCAAAAACTTGTTATGACCTCAACAAGTGCATTAAATTGGTAAGTAATATAAGGGAGTATGATTGAGACCCCAAAAATATCGAACCTAAGGGATAAAGGGCTGCTAAGTGAAATATCTAGAGTTAAGCAGGATTAATTTGAGACAAATTCCTAAGTTTTCGATTGAGAACATCCTAAATCTAATTAACAAAATAAACAAACAATAAGGCTAATTAAACTAGATATTAAAAAATTTATTAAAAACATTGCCAAGGTACTTTAATCCTCCCCATACCCAATGCATTAAATTAAACCACAAAGAAACCTATGACTTAAATGTGGACAACCCATCTAAACCCTAAGTTTTTCATTTCGAAGCTAACTACTCTAACTACCCGATTTTCCATTTCGCAGCCAATCCGATAGCTAGCATAAGCACGGGTCCTAAGACCTAGGTACGAATTAGCTTCCCATTATGGAGCCAACTAATCTATTATCCATTTATTCTTTAACTATTTTTGAATTAAATGCAGTCTACAAAGAGAGTTTAAGGCCTCCATTCCTAAATCATCGAGGACTCTAGATGTAGAAAACACAAGAATGGAGCATGGCACTACCCAGTCTATACAAACATAATAGCCATTCATTCAAAGGAAATTAAATGACCAAATGCTCAATAAAATAGATAAATAGATAATCATAATGAATAAATGAACATTCAAGCATATATATATATATATATATATATATATATATATATATATATATATATATATATATATCAAAGATAGGTTCAATCCATTACATAGATATGAGGATTCATAGATCCCTTAGCAATAAAACTACTAACTAAACATAAACAAAGTAAAGGAAAAAAGGAAAGAAGAAACCCAGAAACCCATTGTAGTGATGAAGCTCTAATCTCAATCCAAGCCTTCTTCACCAACTCTTCAAAAAAAATAAAAGCTAAAACTATAGCTAAAGTAAAGAAATCTAAATCTAATCTAAGAACTTGAACTAAGACAAATCTAATCTAATAAATTACAAAGGAAAAGATAAGAAAAACCCCTAAACTATGAAAGAAGAAAAACCTTAAAACTAAAACAACTGCCTCTTTCTTTAGCCAAATAGAACTCAGCTTTTATAGCATTAGCAGAGGCACATGGCAGAGACCATTTGGTCCCTACCATGCACACCTTTCTAGACTTAAGCTCAATGAAATCTGCTTGGTATCTGGCAAAGATGATTTGGTCTTTACCATGTGCATTAGTGAAACGGTGTGTTTTAGAAATTTTGCATGGCACACGACTGAGACCATTTTGTCTCTGCCGTGTGCAAGGTCTAATTTCTGCAAAAACACAAAAATTTACCATTAAGCACACCAAAATGCTATAATTCTCAAAATAATTCAAGTTGACACAAAAAAAAAAGAGATTTAACACACACAATACAGAAAACACATAAAATGAGACACAAACATAAATAAAAATATGATGAAAATAAACATAAAATTTGGAGTTATCACAGCTCTAATGGTTACTACTTGACCACTGTAAGGGATCCTTATCATCTGGTGCAACGGGCAAGGCACCCCACCCAACTTATGAAACCATGGCCTTCCTAGTAGCACAAAGAAGATGGCAAGAATTGGCAATACTACAAATTAACTTCGGTCTAAATGAGCTCCATCTTTAATAAAGCCTTAAATGTTCCAGTAGCTTGCCTTTTAGAAT